>JAGSMT010000770.1:0-38789 GCA_029286875.1 Lamproptera curius
GCTAGCTCCGTTTCAGCCCGCAGAAGGAAGAAATCGACGACTCCATGCCGAATGTCCCCTCCTTCCGCGGCCTCTCCGCGTGGGATTGGAAGAGGTACTCCATTTCCCCCGCTAATCCACTTTGGCCTCAGAGAACGGGAATAGATGAAAGTCTTGAGTGAGTCCAGCCAGCTGGAGCAGCCTCCTCCACGGCAGGTCTTACTCCTCAGACCGACCAGATTCCTCTTAGCTTTCCCGTGGCTGGACTAAGCCGCAGGTATTGAGCCTTACCACTGAGACAAAACGAGAACCTTGTCGGAGAAAGGGTCACTAACCACTACGCCAAGCGCCGCCAAAGATCGTCAAAATCATACAGAAAATTTGAAAAATATATCTGGTTATGTATATATGTATTTATAGACATAAAAACGTGTACTTTTTTAATTTCAATAGGGTATCTATAGTCTAATCTATATCAGTATATTGCAGCAGACTTGCAGGCTGCAACTGCAAGCTAAAATAATTATTTTAACCTTTTTTAGTTTGCCACTTGAGACGTAATTTTAACGATGAGCTCTGTACTTGCGTCAACAAGAATATAATCGCCTTAATAGTACCCTTGACACCTTTCATTTAATTTACCTTTTGTTACTGTAATAATACATAATTAGTATAATGTATGATGTCCTTTCTTAGTCGACTCAACTACGGCGGCCGATGTTTATTAGAGATCAATTAACTGCCATGGAGATTTTATTGATTAAGATTATTTTAAAATAAAGATCTATCTTAAGATATAGCTTAAATGTGCGTAAACTAAAACGCATTTTTAAAACTAGAGTAATAAAACTCCGCAATTATTATAGATAAATATGTAATAAAAAGGCCGTTAAATCTTTTGTCTCTATGATTTATATATGTTAGTAAACCCACGTCATATCTTTATTGGCCGTTACCAGAAGAAATTTAATTCACAAGGTTTTCATAACTCACTTGCGACGTTGCATAAAAGTTTAAATTTGACACTAATTCTTACAGCGTGTGCTCCTGAAACATAAAATAACTGAATTTTCTCACGTTATTTCAATTATTTTTAAATGATATGCGAAAACATTTTAATTAATTACCTAAAACTTGGATATTTTCATTATTTGAGAAAAAACATCACATAATACACCATACTAGCGCCGACTTTCTGGATTTCCTTCGGAATAAGTAGAATAATAATGTTTCTGTGTCACAAATTTATTGTATTTCATTTTCTACAACTTTTCATGTATGAAATGCTAAAGAGATTGAGAATATTAAAAAAAAAAACGCTTAAATTTAACGTGTGAGATTTTGTAAATATCTTAAATTTATTTGATGCCATTACATTTTGATTTCTGCCTTTTAGTCAATATAGTTTGACAGAAAATTACCAAGCTAACATGAAATGAAAGGAAGCAAAAAGAAATATGAGATAATCGATACAAGTAGATAGACCCGAAAACCACCTTACTATCCCCGAACAATATGTGATACACGGCTCAGTGAGAAAGTACAATGTAAAGGGATGAATGTCACATGGGGCACATAACAATATTTTATCGTTGACGCTGTCGTTACAGATTGTGACACGCACTTTTACTGATTAACGATGCAGTAGTAACATTTTAGCACTCAGTATTGCATCGTGTATACTATTAACTTGAAAGTTCTTATTCATGAATGTTTATTGTTGAAATAAATTTATATTAAAAAGACATAAATAAGCTCTTTTTAGTTCTTATTATATATAAAACAATTTTTTACATTGACTAGCAATTTTCTGTTTATAATATTTGTTTTTTAACATTTTATTGTATTTCATGTTTTATAAATATTTGTTTATTATACCGACAAAATAATAGACACAAAAACACATACTTATAAAGCATTAACTTATACGAAAATATCTAAGTTTAAACAAAATATCGAATGAAGGTAACATATTGGAGGTCCTTCATCAGGACAAATGGGATAACTTCACTGTCACTTCCCGTCTCTAACTTACCCCACTCGGACTGACGAAGGATCTCCCATAGGTCCAAAACTAGTCAACATCAATACAGATTTCACGTGAGTTGAGCCGTTTTTAGAATAAACAAAAATATACGTTCTAATTTGATACCTAAAGAGCCTCATTAGAAAGAAAGACATTTAGAGTTCATCCTTTAATTCTTAAAGCATTTAATTTTTTTTAACGGTAGCATCATCAAGGTCATTGTTTTTTTACAAATGACATTTATCTAATAAAAAATGGTGGTCGTCATGACTTATATTCTCTTTCCGTTTATCTTAAGCCCTTAAATTGTTTATTACAATGTAAAATAAGTAAATCCTAGCCGCAGCAACGCGTGGCAGGGTCCGCTAGTAGGTGCATTGGTATTTATGTACAACAGTGAATGGCTGTACTTTTCTATCAAAACAATTGAATTTAAAAATGAATAATGATCCACAAGAGTCCACAACAAAATACGCCGCGACGCGGTATTTTCTTGGTATTTAGAGGATATTAAGTCGCAAACTTATGTTTATTATTTCAGTTATCATAAACCTATAGTTTCAATGATAAATATTCCTGAATAACCAACAGCTACAGCTCAGCGAGCTATGGAGAGGCTATGCTTGGAGTATCTCTGAAGGACCGCATCAGAAATGACGTGATCCGTCAGAGAACCAAAATCACCGACATAGCCCACCGGATTAGTAAGCTGAAGTGGCAGTGGGCCGTCATATAAGCCGCAGAACTGACGACCGCTGGAGTCGAAAAGTTCTGGAGTGGAGACCGAGGCTCGGCAAACGTAGTGTAGGGACGCCCTGCGGCAAGATGGAGTGACGACATTCGCAAAGTGGCCGTGTGGGCTGGATGATAATAGCCGAAGATCGGAAGCGGTGGCGTGCATTAGGGAGGCCTATGTCCAGCAGTGGACTAACACAGGCTGATGATGATGATAGATATATCAAAACGCAATCTCTGTACGAAATTGCGTCGCGTTTTCTGTCATCGCATTTTAAATGTCAGATAGCTTTTAAGGTATTCATCATAATCATCATCATGATCAGCCTGTGTTAGTCCACTTGTTATTGATTAGATTAGAATTGTTTAAAAAGTTCATATTTTTTAGCAAAATCTCTTTCAAAACAAGTTCGCAAATTTGTATTACTTCAAAACTCAATAGAACGATACTCTTTTTTAATATAGTGTAAAATTGAATATTTTTGATTGGTTTGCTGTATTCCAGAAACTAAAACAAAAAAAAAAATTACATGAAAGTATATTTATTATAAGAGGTCAGTAAGCAACTGTTTGATTTTTAGAAACAATTTTATATTTTTGCGATAATTTAGGAGTATAATATTGAAACACCAACAAGAAAGCTTATCGAATACGACACATACAATGAATATTCCAACCTCAGCCATTTAAAACCGACTAACAAATATAGAAAAATCTATATTTATAAAATTATATTGTTACATAATTTACTTAGAATTGTCACGATAAGAACAACACAGAATTGCAAATCTTTTAGTTAGATTTTGATTTAAAGATTTTATTCAGAATTTCTTATTTACCAACTTTTAATTGTCTTTTAGCGTATTCCACGTTTTGTCTGTTACCTCTAGATATGTGCTTTGAGAGGCATACTTAAAAACGGACTTAAAATGGGTTTTGTCTGAAAAAGCTTTTACTTTTAAATTTTGATAAAAAACAAATATAATATTACATTTGATTTGGTGTTTTTATCTATTTCTCTATTCCAAAGATCTTATAAAAGTGATATTTCTGAGTTTGATTCCTTTAAATTGATGACTGTTTTTAAAATGTTTCATACGATTTATCAGTGTATCACATGTACTCTCTGAAATCACATCGCAACAAGTCAAGTAAAGAACGCACACATTTTAATGGTAATAACGGTAGTCTTTGAACGTCTCATAACTAGAATATAATATAAAGTTGATTCATGCGTACTGGCCACTAAATCACATTACCAAAGTGATGAATTTAAATATCGGTATTAATTCTCTGCAAAATTACACAAAGACAGAAAATTTTTTCATTGAGTTATCCAAGAGTCAAATTTTTATATAATTACCAAAAATAAAATACAGGCCGCTAATAGTTAAGATTTATTTAGTAACAAATATCTTAATGCGATTGGATTTATAGAAAGAAAGAAAGAAAGAAAAGCATTTATTTGGCATATTAAAATTAATAAAAATATAATAATAAAAGTATAATGTTGTAATGTAACAAAAGGGTATCCACTAAGCTCTGAATCACGAAGTTAGGAAAACTTCATGAAGGCTGGTTTTCAGTGGATCCGTAAAATGAAGAAGTAGATGTAGATGGCGCTCGTTAACCGTAAAGCTGTACGATTACATTAATAGTTTTATGAGAACATAGACCTCAAAACTGCAGCTGTGCAATAAGTACCTATACTGTATTGATGCATTTAACTGTACAGTTCTTTAAGCTTTCATCATGCCTGGTCATCTGTTTATGATTTTGAAATAATAGCAGTGCTGGACTTTTGTTTTTTAATTAAGAATTGTTTTAATTTAAAATGAAATGATTGAATTGAAGTTGAGTCTTTGATCGGAGGTGGGAGATCGTTCCAGCACTTGTAGTGGCAGCAAATTGAAGCTGCCACAAAGGCAAGCTGTTTGGGACTTTGAATAGCAAAGACGGAGTGCGGTTCCTGACGTAACGTTGTGAAAACTGTGATTTTTCTTATAAATAACTAGGGTCCCCGGTCTTTACTACGCCAAAAGTAACATCGCAAGATGGAGAGTCCGCCGACTAGACATGTCAAGTAAGTCATGTCGATTAGGAAAGGCGTAATGTGCGATCGACGAGGTACAGTAAAACAGAAACAAGCACAGGCATTTTGTACCCTTTGCAAATTTTTCCTAGTCCTAGCGTATATGCATTCACCAAACACAGTATCAGCTTGCGATAATTTAGGTAATCAGAGCTTCGCACAATTTAACGCGCATGTCAACTTTAACATAATCACGAATACGGTACAAAACCTTTAACCTGTAAAAGCAATTACGTATCCCTTCTAGAACATATTCCTCAAAACGCAATCTTTCATCATACATAATGATAAAAAACAAATACGAGAAAAAAGTGGGCTACAATCACAACAAAAATTAAATGTAAAATAAGCGTTATTAAAAACATTAAAAATCCCAACCAAATAACACCAATAGACAACAAAAAACAAATATAACAAAACTATCATAAATGAATTACAAAAACATATGCGTGTGGTGTTACTTAAATTAAAACCCGTAAACTTCGCAACACCACGCTTATACATCTGTGAGTAGTATAATTTTAATAAAGTTCTAAAAGTACAATAAATTAGGCAAATTCTTAATAAACTACAAAAATCACCAAGAAAGCATCCTTCTTTAAAAGAAGATAAAATGACTGTTATTTTATAAAAGTTATAAACAAATAAAAAACTGTATTTACGAAAAAACAGCATTAGTCCCCAAAAACTTTTGCCAAATCGCTTTCTGAGCGCAGTCGGTGACGTTATTCCCATTATCTTTTCTAGCAAAAACTTTGCCTTCACGCGTCCACACATGCTCCAATAATCCAATAAAAGAGCTGTTGGCTGCTCCTAGTCAGCCTTTCGTTTACATAAAATAGGCATACAGGAGAAGCAAGACCCAATCCCGCAGTTGAAGCCCCTCGACAGATTCGAACCGCTGCCAAAATATCATCACGGTGAGTGCGACGAGCCAGTCAAACCACAATTGGGTGGGACCGTCGTGACGTTGCGGTGTCTTCGCGTCGTACCGGACCTGCACGCTGTGCACTTACAATATCTCACATACAAGTTTACACCGGTGGTAGGTCCCCTGTTTACAGGAGACCGTCTGGGTGGGTACCACCGCGGTGCCTATTTCTGCCGCAAAGCAGTAGTGTGAAAACACTGCTGCGTTCCGGTTTTGAAGGGCACCGTAGCCAGCGTATTTACTGGGTAAACAAGACTTAACACCCTATGTCTCACGGTAGGCAGCGCGTCGGCGATACCACTGGTATTGTCAACGTCTATGGGTGTCGGTGACCACTTCCCATTAAGTGGCCCAACTGCTCGTCTGCCTGCGTATGGCATAAAAAAAAAACACAAAATCTCGGTCCTCTAAAGCCACACCCAGTTTAGTAGCTACAGACAGAACTAAGTGTAACGTAGACTCGTTACTCTCCTCTGGTATGCCAGCTATTTCGACATCGTTGGACAAAAGATCTTGGTCACGGTCATTTAGTTTCATTTTGAGATCGGAGATTGTAGCCTCCAGAAGAGAGATATCGTCTGAAGATTTAGCATCTTGTTTCGCCTCAATCGCTTCTATGCGAGCCTCAAGGCCGTCCAGCCTCTGATTACATGCGCCAATCGCAGAAAGTAAATTTTCCATGGTGCTTCTGAATTCCAGCATGTCACTGCGCATATCTTTTATATCCTGACGTAATAACTGCAGATCATTAGTCAGTTCATTGTTCTGCGCATTAGTCATGGAGGACGAAGAAGCCGCAGTTTTATTCTTATCCTGTGAGCGACGTATTTTGCATTTTAACGACTTTGTTCCTCTCCAATGTTTTCAGGAGTGCTATCAGTTTATGCTTCTATAACATTCAAATCTCACACTTCCAGCTTTTCTTGCTTTCGATAGACGTATTATAAAACCTGTTTTCGAATACATTTGTACGGTTAAGATCATAATGCTTTGATGACACTTTAGAAACTTTCTATCAGGTTATCTCGTGTGAACATTTATTGCAAAAAATTTTGTTTCCACCTGGTGGTGCCATCTTTTGACACTTATGTGCAATTAATTTATATGTTTAAAGATTAGATTGACGTAGCGATGAACGACGGAGAGTACTACTACCTAGATGGCACTGTATACTTTAACTCTTAATCGATTTGAATTGTTATAACGGTCAACAGTAATTTTTATTTTAGATAATTTAGTATTTTACAGAAATCTAATAGTCCACTTAAAGTCGATGGTTGCCAACTTGCACTTACACTATTGTCCACAGTTGTTTTTTAAAAGTTTTATGTAATATTGTAGTTATTCAACTTGAACAGTCTTACACATATTTATAAAAAAGTTCACACAAACACAAATTCAGTCGTAGATAACACTTCCACAGTAAAATTGGAGTATAAGTCACTGATATATAGCACTGTTTTATCAAATATACACGGAAAACTATTTTAAAATCGAAATAATTTACGGAGCTAATGTTTACTTGACAGCGAGCGCCATCTCCTGACAGCGAGCGCCATCTCGCTGAGCGTTCATAATTTTATTAATACTGAGACTGTGAAAGCTTCGAATCTGTTAAATTTATTTAGACATTTAGACAAAAGTGAAAGAGAGGTTCTTCTCACCTCACATATATTCACTTTCACATGTCTTACATCTCGAGTATAAAAGTTACACGCGCTCCATTTGTAAAATGGTCACTCCTTGTCAAGAAAACGGAAGCAGAGATAAAAGACGAAATGTTTATTGCATATTGTTCTACTTTCACGAAGTAAAACACAGAAATATCAGAGAAAATGTATACAATTGTCTAACAATGACATGACTTTGAAAGTTAGACGATTAAATATATTGTAGTGATATTTTTTATTCTTTTTATGATTTTCTATCGATATAATTAAGTTAATTATTGTTAAGTACCCTTTATAATACTATTTTAGCAATTTTAATAAGCATTCCAAACCATCTCATATATTTAAAAACATTGATTAAAATAGCTCACGTAACCCCGACATCAGCCACCAGATGTCTCGTACGGACGAGTCGATGCGTAATACCGCCTTAAACCACTGGACACAATAACACTATCACAGATGCACAACACTTATCAAACACGAGGAGAGTTCCGTTTCGGGCAGCGACTTTTACGAAGCCGTCTGCTATATTTCATTACCCGACTCTTATACTCTATCGTAAAGTGTCAAAACGTCAATGTTTCATTAATATTCTGGCGTAGGATCTAAAAATATAGTTATTACAGTATAAAATATGGGAGATTTGAAGTTTCAGTTTTTTTTTTGTGTTAGTTTTATAATAAGTAAAATCGATATGCATTTTATGAGCTTTAAAATGTGTTTATTGAACATTATTATTTTTTAATTTCTTGGTTTTTTAATAATTATTTCCTGCTATTTGACTTCCTGCTACTCCATCTTGTGGGGGGTCGTACCACACTGCGATGACCAACACGAGGCTGCCACTTGAGAATCTTTCTTTCCCATTGGTTCTACGAGGTACGTGGCTGGCGCATTGCCACTTCAGCTTGCTAACTCTGCGAGCTGTGGCGGTCACCATCGTTAAACGCAGATGAATTCCGAGCATACTCCGCTCCATAACTCGCCGAGTGACTTGTACCTTCCTCATACGGCCAGCAGTGAAGGACCACGTCTCAGTGTCATTGGTCATCAGTAGCAATACACACTGTTTGAAGATCTTAGACTTCAAAAATTTGTTGAGGTCATTGAGTATAACGTTAAACTTCTCCAGCGAATCCGCCATAAACACAATGTCGTCGGCAAATCTAAGGTGGATGATGCACACGCCATCGATGTTTATACCTCGTCCTTTCCAATCCAAACGTTTTAACGCGTCTTCCAATGCAGCGGTGAAGAGTTTTGGGCGTTTATAACGTCACCCTGTCGTACACCTCTCTGCAATTGAATAGGCTTCGTACTTGGATGGACATCGTAGGTTTACGTTACAAACACCTCAGCACCTCTATATGACGACCGTCAATTTGGCAATGCTGAAGGGCCTGCAACACGACCCAAATTTCGACAGAATCAAAGGCTTTCTCATATTCTACAAATGCCAAGCAAAAAGGCAGATCTCAGATGGCGAGGGGGTAACCAATCATAAAAACTTACTCGTTTGTTTGAATTGTGAGACATGAACTCGTCTCATAATTAAGTATTTAGTATTAAAAACAGTAGGTTTTTGTGGGAGTTGAACTTTGTAGTTAGTTTTAAACCATGAGCACGCACACATGAAATTAAAAAAATAAATCAACGCAATTATTCTGCAATTACGTATTTACAAAAGCTTTTTATATCTCAGGCATTATTAAAGAAGCACCTTTTTTGCGATAAATATTGATAAATAAGGTTCAGGAGGGTTAGTCGATGCCTGGATTTATTTTGCGAACTGTTTTGGGTTGCCAAGTTTACGAGTTCTTTAAACTTTGGTAATATCGTTTTTTGATTTTTTTTCACCTAGTTATTGCTTTGCAGAGGGTTAACGAACGTTAAGAGTGGAAAATATATCCAGAACTGGTGGGAAAAGAAAAGAAAATACGATTTGTTTCCCTAAAACTTAATCCGCAAATGATAGAATCGAATCTAGAGAAAACCTTTGCGATGACATTAACTTCTTTTGTTGTCATTCTATAAAATAAACCGCTAGGATTCGGAGCGTAAATTGTCTCGTAAGACGATTGGAATCCGCTATCAGTTTTGGAACGTTTTTTTTTTATTTATACCAAATGCGATTGCATAAAGTCAAAGTCAAAATCATTTATTCAATTTAGGCTCTACTGAGCACTTATGAACGTCAAAAATTATTCATTTACCACCGATTCACAAACTCAGACACGTCCAGAGAAGAACCGGCAAGAAACTCTGCGGTCTTTTTTTTTTACATGCATATTAGTTTTGATTTTTTTAATATTGATAAAGAATAACAATGTTTACCTATTTCGTTTTGCTGACATTTATTCAGTTCTAGTTTAATGTGTATTCGGACATTTTCCTTTGGTCTTCACTGGATTTTTTAAACGGTTGTCGAATTCTTCGTCACAGAATGAAGCTGAAGACAAAGAGCACGATTTACAATAGCGGCATTGTGAATGTCATACAATCTCATCTCTGTTTCCAGATTATCGTAATGCTTACAATGTATCCATTGTTTTCTAAAAGATTGTAAAAGAGATTCTTATTAAAAAAATGATTACATTCTAAAAATATATAAATATTTAAGCGTGTATGTATATTGTGTTATTATTAGACTAAGTACGTTTTTGATGCTGATCTAAAAGACATGCTTTAAATATTTTATTACATCAGGTTTAACAAAACAGGGATTAAACGCGTTTAATAATGAAATAACTTGTTATGGATACAGGTAGCCTACATCTACATCTACAATCGATATGTATTGATAAAGAATTATTGATTTTTTTTCTCAGAGCTTACGTACTTACTTACGTACTGTGTTTTACACTTTTAAAATATTTTATTTCATGAAATAAAGGAGTTTATTTATTTATTTAATCTTTGTGCACGAAATGTACAGAGGCGGACTTAATGCCAATGGCATTTTCTGCCAGTCAACCTTGGAGTGATGCAGAGATAAAAGTGGGGAGGTGCAAATACATTAACATCGTGAATTGAAACTTTTATTATAAATATATAACTATGAATATATAGATAAAATACAACAAATGCATATATATTCAAGAAGTAAATATATATAGTCTATACATATATATAAATATAATAATACATATATAACATACATGAATAAATAAATACTTAAATATACATATATAATTATTTCTATTGCTTGCGCGAATATTATACATTATTAAATAAAATTACTTTACGGATTTTATCGCGTTTATTTTACATTTTAAATTCCCGACGTTTCGAACACTTTCCAGCGGCCGTGGTCACGGGGTAGACTGAGATGTCATGCGTCTTCTTGCCAGTGCTGAAGCGGGGTTTCCAGATCTTAATTTTTATTAATTATTTTTAATCTGTACTCCGACCTATGCAAAATTAACTGATTTTATCTGTACAGCCGGCAGTGGTATTATGCTTGGGTTTAAATTTTAATTTATTAATTATGGGATCCCAAGCAGGTGGTAGAACCCAACCATCTTCTCTATTGAAATTTAGATGTTTTTTAATCTCAATAGCCTCACGGATCATCCTTGGTAGGAATCGGTGTTCTTTAGCGAGGATTTGTGGTCGATCAAATCTGATGTAATGGTTTGGGTGATTTAAACTATGGGTTACATTGCCGACTTGTTGGGTCTTTATGTTTAATGTCAGCTATATGTTCCTTCACGCGGTTCTTATTGCTCGCTTTGTTTGTCCAATATAAGAAAGGCCGCAGTCACATCAGCTTGTACACTCCTGGATCTTGTAGAGGAATATTGCACTTGACAGGTGGTAGGAATTGACCAATCTTCTTCAGCGGCTTGAAATAAGTTTTGATTGAAGCCAGTTACGCCTCTCACATACGCCTATAATAGAAACAATAATTGTATTTTGTATATACTCAAATGGGTTTACCGTCTTCTATTTTGATTGGGACTTTAATGCATATTTAAATTACAACACATACTTTAAATCAATTAAAAATAAATATATCAAAGACTTAACAAAATAATTGTACTAAGGAAATACGTATTTAGTCATATCATCATTATCAGCCTGTGATAGTCCCACCGACCGTATCCCACCACTCTGCTCCAATGCGGATTGTCTCCCCGCAGAAATTGAATTCACGACCTTCGGTTTCCAAAGCGCAAGCCCTTATCACTATGCTTCCGAGGTAGTTAATATAATATTACGCATGTTATAATTTAACTAACCGTCTAGTACTATATCTAACGCAACTCTAGCAATGAGGCGCCACGAAGTGGTAGTAATATCACTAAACAAACATTCTACTAAGTATAAACACACAGTTATCAATATTGACATACCAGTTAAATCCAAAACTCGACCTTTAACCGCATATATGTAAATAGTTGTTTGATCCTACGTCAGTATTATGGCTTATTTTGTGGGATCCATATCATATCCGTTATTTTCTATAATTTCACTCGTATTTGCACACACGACCACTAATGATATCAGTTCTCTTTTATAACGACTTATAAAAGAGGCCCACGTGTCTTAGTGGTTAGTAATCCTGACTGTAACACAAAAAGTTTGGGGTTTAATTTCCACCATTATATTTTATATTATCCAGCTATTTATATCTAGATATATATACTTTACTTATGAATTTAAATAATTTTAAAATTTGTAAAAGAAAACTTAAAAGAAAAGTGTAAGTCTGATAAAAGTGATCGGATTCAATGTTCGGTGCGTTTTAATAAAAACGTTTTTGAAAATGTTCAACTTATTGATTGAACCGAAATGGAATTTTTAAAGATATAAAAACCGAGATTTAAATTTAAAACTAAAAACTATAACCCAAATTTAATTATTAATCATTACTTTGACTTTGAAACGATAAGAATAAAAGTTGCTGCAAATATAGACTCTTAAATTTTTAGATTTATATTTAGATTAACGTACTGAATCACAGGGTGATTTAAATATTATTGTTTCATACACATATTTGTGTATTCAATACAAGTAGACATAAAACTTTACCGTAGAGTACTACCTATATAGATGTAACAGTTTACTTTTAGTTAGAATCAATCGATTAACGTAAATACCCATTGATGCCCGAACCATTTGCCCTATTGTTAACTTGATTGACTGCTCGTCTGTGCTTTTATGTAGATTCAAACGACACGTCAAATGATTTCACGCCAATAAGTTGCAAAAACAACATACGGATATTTTTTATACGTTTTAAAAAGTTAATTGAAAATTTTAAATGATGTTTGTTTTACTTACATCATCAGCCTGTAATAGTCCACTGCTGGACATAGGCCTCTCCTAAAATACACCTATCCATTTGGAGGTTTTGGACCGTATATCTTAGCCATTTTCCAAAGTTATACTGATGCCGGATCCAATACGCTCAGGCTTATTATCATCAGCTTGTGTAAGTCCGCTGCAGCCTCCACTACAGCACGCGTTTTCCATAAGGGGGTTTAGGACCGTATCCCACCACGCTGTTACCATGCGGATTTGTGGCCCAGGTTAATAATTATAAATAATAGTTAGTCGTTTATTATAACTAAACATATATTACTAATATATTACTACCAAAATTACTACGCATATATTTTGCAAAACTCTTTGGCGTTAAATGACTGTACCATATATACTATTGTATTTAATACACCACACCAAAGAAACCAAAAAAAAATATTATTTCTTTTGTTTATGCGAATACTATACATTATTAAATAAAATGACTTTTTACGGATTTTATCGCGTTTATTTTACACGTGGTGGTGGCAGCAGTCTATCCCGAGACCACGGTCGCAGGAAAGTGATCGATACGTCGCGAATTTAAATATGTAAAATAAACGCAGATAAAATCCGTAATTTATCATTTTATTTAATAAGAAATTAATTCTTTAGAACAATATAAGAACAGATTTTTAAATTTAAGTTAGTTGAAACTGTTTCACTTCACGTTTGTATTGTCAATTACTTTTGGTAAAAAAGTTTAAAGATTACTACTATACTAAAATATTATTTATGAGTGTTTATCTATACAAATAAATAAAATTGGAGAGTCTTGTTGTAAGATAAAAAAATACCATTTTAAAATGGTGGAATTACGATATTTAACCAATACTTATAACGGAAGAACACAAGACTGCTTGACCTAAATTTACTGTAAGCCCGAAACAGGTAAATCTAACCTATTTTGAATTGCTTTTATTCACAATAGGCCCAGTAAAACATAATGGAAACTGACAAAACTCAGTCTCTCCTACTACATTGGAAGGTTTGAAATCTTAAATGTCCAATACGTAACAAAAAAAAATTTGTACGGATATGTGTAGGAATATCACTGCAACTTTAAGCCATTTAAGATTTATGTCAAAGTTTTGGACCACAGACGCTAATCTGTGGTTCAAAATTTTTTAAAATTTCATTCCATTCCATTAAAGCGTCTATAAAATCTCTATTACGGATAATTTTTCAAACATCATAATAACAAAATATAGGTTTATATTCACGATGTATACCGTAAATAAAAAAAAATTAAAATACAATAAAAAAATAAATAAACCAGAATAAAAAGAAACCCACTCAATAATCCTTTAAGATAGCCTTTCATAATACCCTCTCGAAAATTGTCCGAAGGAGAACGATCATTTGATTGACTTAACCATTGTTCAAATACAAATTCCTTAGATCAGATAGGATTATGTTCAAAGAACTGTTCCTGTTCACCTTTAATAACTTTCCAAGTGTGAAAGAAATTATGTAATAACAAAAAGACTATCACATAATTTTTAACTATCTTTATGTGATAAGATTATAAATACACGCATATTATTTGTTAATAGGAAGAAGTTATAATTTTTGAATAAACACGGAACGGCTTTTATGATCAAATAAGTTATTTTTGCATATGCCGTACAGACTTAAAATTTGATTACAATTAATATCTGACAATCACACTTCAGCAAGGACAACAATAAAAAAAAAAAACAAAATAACTTTATTTATAAATTTAATATTAATCAAAGAGTATAGGATAAACTGTTCAACATTGATACAAAATATATTTAGAGTTTTAGTAAAATTGTTTCATTCACATATTTTTTTCTCAGAAGGAATTAATTTACCTTAATTTAATTTTAAATAGACGTATTTAACCAAAAATAACAGATTTTTACTACCATTTTCTTGACTTTCGTTCTTCTTTGATTTTATTTATAAGAGGAAACTCTGGTTCATTATTCAATCATGTGTTTCAGCATTCATGTGTTCCTTTTATTTTATTTCATCCAATGTTATGTATGTGGAATAAAAAAATCTTTTATTTACGTGAAAAATCGAATGTAGTCCGGTTTAAGTTATCTCAAATCAAAAGCAAACAGATGATTTAAGAACGTGCTTAACACTTTTTGATTTTAGTCTTTGTGAAGGCAGTTGCCAAATGATCTCTAAAAAACTAAAATAGTAATAGTTTTCTATTTAACTGTTTACCTCTTTTAGTAAAATCATGTTTAATTATGGCTTAATTTCTGAGCTTTGAAAAATTGCGCATACACTTCGTTTATGTCGTACTTCAAATTTAAATAACAACTAAATGTGTTTCTTATTGTTTGTTGATATAGGTTTTACGCCAAATGATATTTTCCTACTTATTTTAAATGGCAAACGTATATATCTTTAGGAGACACGTTTGAAATTTCCTTTGAAATATTTCACCGTCAATTTTTTAAAGACAAGATAAAATTAATCCGTTTATTAACATGTGCATTACGGAATGAGCAAACGGATAAAAACGACAGAACTTGTATATGTTAAATGCATTGTTAACAATTGTAACGGCAGCAAGAAACTCTGCGGTAATCCCACTAATAGCCACCCAAAAACCTCATTATATAAGTACTTGCGAGGATTCACGCCCTCCGAGTGGAGAGCTCAGCTCTCTTTGGAACCATGTTTCAATTTCGAAATAACTCGTATACGAGTGAGAGTGTAGTGTATTAAATATTGTTTCTTACTTTATCTGTATTCTAACGTCACTAAATCAAAGAAGCAGATAGCTTGATAAGTGAAATAACAGATAAATTATTTCTTTTCTTTACGCGAATAATATACATGTATAATTTATCTTGTGAAAAATAAAATTCCCGCAAATATATAACAATCACGTCTTTATACGTTTATTTATTAATTTTATGTTGGTTTAATTTCTATAATTTTAAGTTTGTGAGATGAAGTCATTAATGTGTGAAAAGCTCTTAATCAAGCAATAAGTTGTACAATTTTTTTCTATGGAATATTACCTGACATCTGAATTAATCGCTTCGTCGTTGGAAAGGATTATGGTAAGCAACACCTTTGCAGGCTAAATCTGTGAAGCTTAAGCTGTTTCTCGTGACATTAGTAAGCTTAGTAATTAGATAGAAGATTTAACTCGTAGACAATTAATTACTTGGCTGTAACATAAATAAGGACAACATTAAGGTTCCTATATACCCGAATACGTGGTATAGCATGTTTACCTGCTTCCGTAGCCTAGTGGTATGGGCTTCTTTGAGACCAGAATGTAGATTGAATCCCAGAGACTGAACATTTCTTTATTATTGTTTCCTAGTTGGTTAGGAAAATACGTCGGAAGGAAAAACAAAATGTCGGTCCTGCTTCTTTTTCTCCTCGGTCATGTCGGTTTTACTACCATCGGATTATGAGTGTGAAAAAGAAAGGTGTGAACTGTGTTTTCCTTACACTTGCAGTATGTTACCACCGTGGTCGAAAATCGACTTGAAAGCCATTATATGTATTCATATCAAACGTATAACTTAATAATATTGCATACTTTTTTTTCATAAAGATAAATGGCTAAAGGTAAAGAAATTAAAAATAACTAACCATAAACCAACTTATATAATAAATTAAAAATAAATGAAATTAATTCATCAATTAAACAAAAAACAACATAACAAAAACAATCAAAATTATTTGTTTACGAAATGGAAGCCCTGGAATGAAATAGCCACACTTTGGGTCGACGAGCTATCAAATGTGCATTGTTGCGAGAATCTTTAAATTCGATAAATGGTTTATATTTTTATAAATACACTTTATTACTGTAGCCTTACCGTACGTTATTTTACATAGGAATAAATAAACTTAATGATTTTTTTGAATAAGATAATATTATTAAAATAAGGGTTTTTTCTCTTTTTCTAACCACCATCGTAAGCGTATGTCTGCAGCATAGCATAAAATAATCATCATCATCATCATCATCATCAGCCTTTGATAGTCCACTGCTGGACATAGGCCTCCCCTAATACACCCCTATCCATTAGGGGGTTTTGGACCGTATCCCACCACGCTGGTTCAATGCGGGTTGGTCGGGTGGACCGCCTTTTTACATGCCCATCCGACGCATGGATCATCTTACTTTTCAGACAATTGGGTGATCGAGCCCAACTGTCCTCAACAACTAGGAAACAACAACGAAAATTTGTTGAGTCCCCGCAGAGATTCGAACCCACGACCTCCGGTTTCTAAAGCAAACGCCAATCCATCTAGGCTACGGAGGCGTTGCAAAATAAATTCAAGATATTTAACGTCCCGTTAAATACAATTGATTTTATTTTCTTTTGATGAAAATATTAATTCTTATTAATTGGTAAAAATATTTAGAAATATGAGGTTCTAATGTTAGTGGGATTAGCCAAATTATATTAGAACCATTGTTGTATTTTACTTTGGAGAGCTTAGCGTCGCTAGATAACGTACACAAAATGATGTTACCAATTTTTTCTAAAATTCTATATATTATTATTTTCTAATTAAGAAGTGTAGCAGGTACATATTGTTTAATGTAATGTTTTCTTTTATTCTAAATACCTCAATGTAGGGCTTGTACGTGCACTTCAAATGCGTTTCTTTGACCCCACATATAAGGCGCTAGGAAGGAACGACGTAGAGTCGTTTAATGGGTTTAAGTCCGCCATAACGGGTATTTGTCCCCGAAAAAGATATCTTCAAACCGTTGGTACATTAACGTTCATTTATCAGAGATGGCCTAAATTAAATAAGTAATTTTCAGATATGAATTAACCTTTTTCTTCTTTTATGTTGTTTTAAAACTATTTCAATTATTATATATTCTCTACGTCTTTTTTAACTTTAATAGGTGTTTGTTACTCAAAGTCAAAGTCAAAGTCAAAATCATTTATTCAATTTAGGCTCTACTGAGCACTTATGAACGTCAAAATATCCATTTACCACCGGTTCACAAACTCAGACCCGTCAGGAGAAGAACCGGCAAGAAACTCTGCGCCTTTTTTTTTTTAAATATTAGTATTTACAAAATTAGACCAATACATTTTTTTTAAGTTACCAGGGATTTGGCAAGCGCAGAATATAAACTATTTCACACATCTTGGTCCTCAATATAATTTATTACAGAATAGTAGGCTTTTTCTATAAGCGTTGTTTTGACAACTTTACAAAAGCTCGAATCATTCAGTTGTGTTTGGCAGCCATTTAATTTATTATACATCTTATACTATTATACATGAAAGATTTTTGGTTCAGGTCAGTCTAAATCTGGGTAGCTCTAGGGGCTCAATTTGACCCTGCATGGCCTAATATCTTTTTTAGCAAACATATGAATATTTTGACGCGTACATAATATTTTCAAATATGTATAGCGAGGGTAAAGTTAAAATTTCAGTTTTATTAAATATATTACGTAAATATTCCCGTGAACCCAGATTGTAGATTGCCCTAAAAGCCTGTTTTTGTAGTATAAATATTGTGTTCAAACCGGCTGCAGATCCTATAATAATAATCCATAGGACATAAGGCTGTGAAAGTACGCGTAATAAACTAGTTTTGCAGTTGCCTCGTCAGTTACTGCCCTAACCTTGCGTATGGCAAAGATTTCTGTACTTACTTTAGAGAGTTTGTCAATATGAGCTCCCCATGCATCTTGGAATCAATAGAAAATCCAAGAAATGTAGTAGAGCTTACGTAAGGAATGACCTATTGTCAATTTTAATATTTTGAAAATCTGGCAACTTACAAAAGAGTAAAACGTAAGCATTTAGTTTTGTTCGCGTTAAGTACTAAGTTATTGGACGCAAACCAGTTTGACATAATATCAATTGCCCTATTTGCTATCTCAACGTTATGGTCATTTTTTTACCCTTAGCAGTAGAAAGTGTCATCTGCAAAAGGATAACTTCGGACAGCCTCTCACTACCAGAAGCAAGGAAATTATATAGACCAGAACAGAAAAGGTCCCAAAATTGATCCTAGGGAATACCCATCCGCACAAGGAGTCTGATGAGGTGTCATTAACGATTACATATTGTTTTCTATTGTAGGTAAGAAGATTAAAAAATCAAGACCAAACCCGCTACACCGTAATACTTTAGCTAATTGATTAATATGTCATGGTCCACACAGTCAAAGGCCTTGGAAAGATCACGAAGATTCCAATAGAATCAGCGATCCTCCCATGCCCGTAGAACATGACAGACCAACTTTATACAGCATTTACTGTTGACCTACCTCTGGTAAAGCTAAATTGGTGATCACTTAAAATATCATGTTTAGAAAAGTGTATAAAGTTGTTCTAACATAATTTTTTCAAAAATTTTACTAAGTGCTGGCAGTATGGTTGTTCTATAATTTTCAATATAACTGTACAACCCGATTTAAAGACTGGTACTATTTTACTGAATTTCATTAACTGTGGAATCTACAGGACTTATAGATGCATTATATATATGGCCAATATGGGGGATATATCTTGAATTATTAAATTTATTGCCTATGTTGATAAACCCACAAGTCTTCTGTTTTCTTTTATTTATTTTATTAAACACCTTCACTATATCTATAGGGCTAACATTACAAAAATTAAAATCAGGAAAACATTGTCTATCCATTAGTTTTAGGTGTGAAAAGGCTGAATCAGAACTAGAATTTAAGTGTTTTGTAGTTTCATGAGCTATGTTTGAAAAGTAATTTTGGAACTCATTAGCTACCTACTTTAGCTTACTTTTACCTATATATTTGAGTTCTAGGTAATTCCTCTGTTTGGTGTTTCTACCTGTTTTCGTATTTATAACATGCCAGGTAGTCTTCATTTATTAGAGGATGATTTTATTTAATGATTTAAATGCATTGCCTTAGCCATCAAACAAACTTGTTTAAATATTTTTGAGATACGTTCGCACATAGTTATGATATTTTACATTAGATGTTAATGATTTTGATCGTACAATAAATATAAATAATCCCTGCTACGCCTAATTCCATAGTAGCCCAGTCACTGTAATTCAGTTTTTTATTATGTATAACTTTCTTAGTTAAACACATTGTATTCACTGGAAATAATATTAGAAAATGCTCCAAAGTCTTTATCAGGATCCAAAGTCAATTTTAGGTTTGGAAGCTTGAGCTTACATGTATACTTAAATTGTTTAATTCTGTTCCTGGTAATAGGTCTATACAAGATAGAAAAGTTACTTATAGGAGTACTTAAAGGGATCTATATTTTAAGGCTTTATGATCTGAACGAATACCGCTTAAGACAGCCTGATTTATAATTTTACAATTAACAAACACATTATCAATACAAGAGGCACAAGATAGTGTTAATCTAGTTGGTTCATTAAACACACGTCGAAGATTAAAGCTTTTAAATAGAGTTAAAACTGCGTCGAATCAGTTAGAATGTCTATATTAAAGGCTCCACACAACAATATGCTTCTTTGAGTTAATAATTTTCTTAGAGCATCCTCCATAATATATAAAAATGTCCAACATCACCAGAGGAGGTCTATAACACATAAAATATGTACTGTTCACTTTCTGCACAAGCAATCTCACATTGTCGTTCAACTGAGTATGCTGTGATGTCCTTCCTTCTTTAAATTTAAAACAATTTTGTGCAATATAAGGCATCCACCTCAATAGCCGCCACTATGAGACGTACTAGAATCATAAGTGAAAAGACTTTAAATATTATTTACATCACATCATACATCATCAGCCTGTGATAGTCCACAGCTCCCCAAATACACCCCTCATCGATAAATAGGGTTTTCGGACCGTATCCCACCACGCTGGTCCAATGCGGGTTTGTCAGTGAACCGATTTTTTACATGCCCATCCGACGCATGGATCATCTTACTTTTCAGACATTTGGGTGATAGGCCGAAATCGCCCTAACCAACTCATCATCATCATATCAGCCTACGAAAGTCCACTGCTGGACATAGGCTTCCCCCATCAGCCGCCAAGAAGTACGATCCTGATCCTGAGACGCCTGCATCCACCGACTTCCCGCACACTTGCACAGGTCGTCACTCCATTTCATGGGGGGTCGTCCCACACTGCGATGGCCAGTGCGAGGCTGCCACTCGAGAACCTTTTTCACCCATCGGTTATCGGCTCTACGAGCTAAATGGCTGGCCCACTGCCACTTTAGCTTGCTGACTTTGCGAGCTATGTCGGTTACCATCGTTCTGCTGCGGATGTCTAGATTACGCACTCTATCACGCAGAGAACAGGCCACTTCATAGCTTGCTGAGTGACTTGGAGCTTCCTCATACGGCCAGCAGTGAAGGACCACGTCTCAGTTCCGTAGGTCATCTGGCAACACACACACTGGTTGAAAACCTTAGTTTTAGACACTGAGGGATATAGGCAAGAGGATACGCTAGCTTCCGAAAGCTGCCCATCCGAGTTGGATTCGTCGATTGACTCTGCGTCGAAGTTGGACTTACAAAATATAAGAAATTTACTTGGGACCAGTGGTCCCAAGTAAATTTATTGTCAACAACTTCGAGCACAGCGCCCAACAACCACCAGGCGTAGGGCATGACTGCAGCGTTAGACATGACTTTCGTCTTCAGCATGTTCATCCTAAGGCTCATGTGTTAGGAAACATGGTTGAGGTCATTGAGCATAGCGTAGAGGTCCTCAGCGACTCCGCCATTATAACTATGTCGTCGGCAAATCTTAGGTGGGTGATGCACTCGCCATCGATGTTTATACCTCGTCCTTTCCAATCCAAAAGTTTAAATCAGCGGAAAGAGTTTCGGTGATATGACATCACCCTGTCTTACACCTTCTGCAATTGAATAGGTTTCGTACTACCGGATTGTAGTCGGACGGACATCGTTGCTTACTGTACAAACACCTCAGCACCCCGATATACCGACTGTCATTTGGCAACGCTGTGAGGGCCTGCAGCGCCCAAATTTCGACAGAACCAAAAGGCTTTCTCATAGTCCACAAACGCCAAGCATAAGGTCAAATTATACTCCTTAGTCTCCTTTACAATCTGCCGGAGCGTAAATGTGTGATCTTTGATCATAAGCCTTTTCGAATCCAGACTTATTTAGTGGCTGGAAGTCTGCAGTCTGGAAGCGAGATGATTCAAGATGACTGTCGAGAACAGATCATAAACGCGGCTCAAAATGGAAATCGGTCTATAGTTTTCAAGAGGCTCTTATCGCCTTTCTTGAAAAACAGCACTATAAACTTTTCTCACGCTTCTGGCATAATACCATCCTGTAGGACGAAATTAAGAGCCTCTGCAGGACTACAAGTACCGGTTCTCCACCCGCTTTCAGAAGCTCTGCTGTAATTCCGTCCTCACCAGGCACTTTGCCGTTATGAAGTTGGTCGAAACCATTCGTATCTCGTTCAGGCTGAATTCAGGATATCTTCGGGTTGTGCCGGGTGAGCTTTGCTCTTAGGTCGTCACTCGCTTCAGTAAGCGGCTCCGACGACGATGTAGCAAAGTCATCAGAACCTTTCAATCTCACACAAAACCTCCGGCCTACGGAAATGACGGTTCCATTATCGGTCTTCAACTTAATCAACTGACTTTGCCCGATAAACAGATCCCTGGCGAGGACTTTAGAACCTTGGTTTTCGTTCTATTGCTTCTTAATACGCGATGTACTAAAGTTACGCAAGTCCCACCGCATATATTAAGTTGAGATCTGCTTATTAAGCTTGCCTGTAATCCGACTTATCAGAAGACTGTAGCCGCATCTTCCGTCTTGTTGTTTTGCGATTTGTTTTATAAAACTTAGAACCCACACCATGATCAGTTTCACGGCTCAGTGCTAATATCGTCCACAGTGTTGCACATGTCTAGGGTCTGGAAGCGATTGCTAGAGTTAAAACCATCGGCATTTTGAATATGGGCACGAGACGGACGAAGTGTTAACTAGCCTTGCGTTAAGATTCAATGTGCCCCTGGTGCCCAGTCGGTGATCGCTGTGGATTTTAAAGCTTGCAATCACAGGACATCATTGAATATTTGGCGTTTGGTCGTCTGATGAAGTCAATCTCGTTTTTACGGAACCATCCAGATCCACTTTCATGGGCTGCTTTTGAAGAAGGAGTTTATCATATAGTTCTTCCCTCTCATAAAAGTCAACAACTTTGTATTTTCCAAAAACGTTTCAAAACATTACATTTTGAATAAAAAGTGTAAATTCACATGTCATGGATGAAAAAATTTGCCAAATAACGTATTATGTATTTCTTTTCATTCCTCTCAATCAGCATTTTACCAAGTTATTACGTATAGGGTTGTATTAGGGAGGCTATGTCCAGCAGTAGACTATCACAGGCTGATGATAATGATGATGATGATGACATTTTCCAAGCACATCAACCTTTATCTATGGAATAAGTATACCGATCAGGAAAGAAATAAAACAACTGAGTAAATCATGATTTAGCATGGCAAGATTACAATATTTAAACAAAAATATATCTTTAGGATAAATATCTTCAATAAAACTCATCGACATCAGTAAAAGATTGATTTACCTGAACGAAATAATATCACGAATAATATATTCTTTACAATATTTTACCAAATTATAACTATATTATTTTATTTTACGGATAAAATTTTGCTTTGATATATCTTTAGTTTTAGTAAACCCTAACTGTATAAGGTACGCAATGTGAAGGCCGAGAGCCGAGCGTGAAATTGCTCAACTTGGTCTCCACTTTATCATTCTTAATGAGTTCTGAAATTGAGGAATCAGAGACAGTTTCCACATAGAGTTTCATATATTACATTAGTTTCAAAAGCGTGGTTCCGTTATCCTTATGTTAATTATCCAGCTTTTTGTTTTAATACTTTCCTATTTTACTGCATTTTCATACGATCAATTGGATGGACATTAACCTCATTACTTAACGACAACAAAACAACTTTAAAATTTTGACTTTACCTCGTTTGCAAACAAGCTCTATAGAAAGATTTAAAATTCTATTACAGCTACAAAACATAAAGCTGGCTATTGAGCAGCTAAGGTCCAACAATAAAAAAGCCGAGTGGAAAAACTTCACGATCGCTTCCTTCTCGCACTCGACTCGTTAGCTATTTTACTGTTTAAATATACAATAACACATTAAGAGATGTGGCTAGAGTACCATAAAATATAAGCCCGACGTCTTTTCAAAATCATAAGTCTTAGCTATTTAAGATACTTATAAAACATTAAGATCTTGTTATTTTTCTTTCTTTTTTCTTACCTCTTTCTACAATTGCCTAAGCTTTCTAACTATACGAAATAAATAGCAAAACTGTTAAGCTTATTCTTAAACTTATTAGACTACCAATAGAGTCCTCTATAACTAATAAGTTTCTAATGGAGTATAAGTAAAAGTAACTGTAAATACATTACGTAAAATATATATTGCCCTTGCTTTATAAAATATGCGTATAAAACTCGAAAGTTAACTTGTTTTAAAGGTTATTTGGTTCAAAGTATCATTCCCTCGATAAGACGTTATCTTATTGGTTCGCCCTATGACTTAATAACGTTTGACAAATTGTTGTTCTCCTCCATTTAAAATTTGCAATGGAAGATTTGCAATCAAAAATATTACATGCTGCTGAAATAATGTACAGTAAAATTCATTCGTGCATTGCAAAATTTTTGAGACTTTTCATAACATCTGATGTGGTGGGATTATAAATATATTTAAGTTTAGTGAAATAAATGATAACAAAGGGATAAAATTTAAAACTTTTAGGTTTATACACAATCTTCTTTCTTCTCTCAGTTATTTTACAAAGTTATCTGATATCAGGGTCAGCTGATTCAATCTAGATTTAAGAGATATATTGGTGATATAAGTAATTTGGTGATAGTTTTAAAACACTTTTTGTATGACCGCGATTGGCGAATTGCTTTGTTCTCAAACGCTGAGACAAATTACCGGAGCGAGTGAAAAAGTTTTATACCGTTTACACTTGTAGCAATTGCTTAACTGGTCATACAAAAAGTATTTTAAAAATATCATCAATTACTTATATCACCAATATATCTCCTTTACCCTACCTAATAACAAATAGGGCGCAGGATAACTGGCACTTACATAACTCAAGATAGACAAGAAGCTATGTTGCATCCGATGAATAGATATTATCATTTTAATTAAAGGCACTGAGGTCATATAATAACTGACAACTTTTTATTTGCCCATTTGCCTCAAATTTTATATATAACAACATATTTTAAAATAAATGCTCAATATACTATGAAATTGTTGTTTAAGAGTTTACTTTGCCCATAAGATATTTCGTTGCTCTTTTAGTATTGGTGAGAGAACAAGTTTATGTCTAATTCTAGTATTTACATTATAATACAATGGTGTAAAAAAGTTTTCGTAGTATCCATCAGCTTGACATATTCAAAACATTTAATTGAGAGTTTTAATAAAGATATTACAAAAAATAATTACAATTAAAGTTACAGTTGGAGTATACTTATAGAAAAGAAAAGAGGTACAATTTTACTAGAGCATGATTATAAATGTGTCATTTGTTATCTCTTAAGGATACGCATAGAAATCCTCATTACATCAAATTTAAGTTTAAATTTTCAATAGCCATGTTTGGTACAAGACACTAAAATTTAACAAAGATATAGTCTTCAAAAGTCCTTTGTTCAGTAATGGATGCCTATGCATCACCCACTAGTCATTAATACTATCTTCATTCTAATATCTAATTCAACCTTCTCAAAGAGCAGCAGTATGACTGATTACATTGTAAAATGCAATTAAGCATTGAGTATTCACGTGTATTGTAATGATATAAATTCACTTGGTTTCCTAGCCGCGCTTATTAATGTTGTAATTAAGTAATAAAGGACGGTCACATCCTGTCAAAATTAAATCGGTTTTTATTGAAATTGAACATAAAATTTATTTAACTTAAATAATTTTCATTATTTCAGCCTGTAAATCCACGAGCCTCCTCAATATGATCGAAGAGGCACGATCTTCAGCTTCTTTACCCAACCACCAACCACCAACTTCCTGTACATTTGGACAGGTCGTCACTCATATCTTGGGGATCATCCCACACAGAAATAGTAAGTACGACGCTGTCACTCAAGATTTTTCAAAAATATTGTTATTAAATTAAATTAATTTATAATATTTTATTGCTTTTTATCGTAAAACGCACCTTGGCTACTGACCAAAAATATACGAAGCTTAGATACCAAACCTTGTTGAAACACTAACTTTTTCTTCATTATCATCATCATAGTCAGTCTGTGTCAGTCCACTGCTGGACATGGGCCTCCCCTAATGCACGCTACCGCTTCCGATCTTCGGCTATTTTCATCCAGCCCACACCGGCCACTTAGCGAATGTCGACACTCCATTTTGCCGCAGAGCGTCTTACTACTTTTGCCGAGGTCGGTCTCTACTCCAGAACTTTCCGAGTCCAGGGTCGTCAGTTATGGGAGCTTATCAACCAGCCTGCCAATTTAGCTTACTAATCAGGTGGGCTATATCGGTGACTCATTTTCTTACAAAATAGTATTATATCGTGAGGTTCTATCCATCTTAAAATTAAAACTATTACGTACTTTTAATGGAATTACCTCTGTGATAAGATTATCTTAATTGTTTTTTAAGACTATATAACAGTAATATTAACATGAAAAAAGAATGGTCCCCATGAGTTCTATACCTTTCATTTCCCAACACTGGTAGTTTGTTGGAACAATCTAAAAAAATGTAATAGCCCTATATTGGTAAAGATCTGCTATGTAATAACGAGTCTGCAACCCTGAATAAAGAATCAATCGTTCGTATGTCGAGTGCGACAAAAAAAACACTGTAACGATCTTCAATTAGATTGTTCGTTTTCAATCATTGCAAAACTATAATGATATTGGTTTTAGATTTTTACTTTACACCGTTTGCTTTTCATGTACTTATTTCGTTTATAAAAACGTTTTGAAAAAAAAATTGTATTACATCGTTCTTCTAGTTTCAAAATAATCACTCAAAGATAACCTAAAAACAAATTAACCATTATTTAAATACACAAGCACTCGAAGTGTGTTACTAACACTAACGAGCTCAAGGCAACCTTTGCATCAGCAAGTGCAATTTAAGACGTCTAGGTTGTTGTTGCCCAAGATTCAATTTAAGACGTATATTTCTTACGTGTGTAAGAGATGAAAATGTCTTAATCAGTAAAAACTTCTATTGGATTCTTTTCCTATTTTAAAAGTGATTATTAATGCTATTTATTAATAAGATTGCCAAAAGACTAAAATCACGGAATTCATAATAACATTTTTACATATGTTGAGATAAGTAAGACAAACAATATAATATAAAAATAATAATTCAAAAGGTAATTAAAACGTCACAACAACAAGTCACAAAACATTTTCATCAACTTATAATTGAGTTATCTTTCAAATTGAGTTATTTAATCTGAACGCCCTTTATTGGATAAAATTATTTCTCTCGTGTCCAATTTGAACATAAATATTGATAAACCAATTATTTAACGTTTGCATTGGATGATTGAACATCTTTTCCCTTACTCTAATACTTCAATACCTAAATCAAATTAAAAACTAAATAAATAACAACCCAAGATTAATAGTACCATAAGCAGAAAATTTAAAATAAATAGTTTAAAGTTTTCATTAATCATTTTGCTACTATCAATCATTATTTATACTTGTTACGGATTGGTATTTCCACATAAATCCACTTTTACCAATTTTCGTGTTTATTCCTGTATATTTTAAAAACTTAAGATATGTGGCTTATTCTGCATTGTAAAGTGTGAAAAGTTTTGAATTCATATGTCACTTCATAAATTGAAAGACTATGCTTCATGACATGGACCCTGGGTAGGTTTGAAATGTGGACTATATATGCAAATAAACGTGCTGTAGATTATATTTATATTAAACTTTAGTTAGTAAACCAAAATAAGCATTTGCTCAAAGTATCTCCCTCTTATTATTTTAATATCGAAAGCAAAAAACCTTTTCTTGATTTACGTTGGGTAAGGTTGAAGTATCCAAATCAACGATTACCTTTTCAATATTTGGTTTGAAGTTTTTGCTTTGGAACTGACTTTAGACGGAGTCTTACGCTGAGATACTGGGAATCAATTAACTAAGTAACGTAAGTATCATAATTATTGTGCATGCTGTTACTATATAGTATACATACCTAAATTAAATAAACTTTTTATAACGTCAATTTAATTTTAATAAATAGATTTTAATGACATAAAACAATTTTGTCAGAAACATTTTTTTTTTTGCCATTGCAGCAAACGAGCAGTCGGCCCACCTGATGGGAAGTGGTCACCGACACCATGAACTTTGACAATACCAGTGGTATCGCCGACGCGTTGCCTCCGTGAGAAAGGGTGTTAAGTCTCGTTTACCGAGTAAACACCTGCTGGTGCCTTCAAACCGGAAACGCAGCAGTGTTTTTCACACTACTGCTTTGCGGCAGAAAGCACCGTGGTGGTTTCACCAGACGGTCTCCCTGTAAACAGGGGACCACCACGTGACAAGAAACTATTTATAATTTTGCTAAAATAAAACTACGTTTAAATTTAAAATAATTGTAAAATACAATGGATTTAAATGTTTCTGTGTCAGTAGTTATGTTACGTATAATAATTTTAGTGCGATAAAGGATCTTAGTGAGCTTTAATGTTGTCCCGAGGGTCGTTCTGAAAAAATTTCAACAAACCGAACCTTCCACGTCATTTTCCCAGGGCTCAGTTATAGCTATTAAGTTAAGTTACAAGCTATGTCGTTAATAATATAATGGGAATCATAATATAAACATTTTCTTACTCAAAATTTTGCAGAAACATATTGTTTTCGACAAGAAGTAGAAATCGACGATTTTCTACAGCGGTTCAAAAACGTAAAGGTAAATAAAATTTGAATTAGGATTGCTGGCTGCATCATGTATTATTGTTATATGCACCTGACTTACCAAATCAGATTAATTGCTATCAAATAGAATGAATCAATGCTACAGAATCACAAGTGTTTAATTCATGCCTAACGTAAATTTAGATTTCGTCTTAGTTTGAATACTGTTATTTAAACTAAGACATTGATAATAAATTGTTTTTAATTGGTTTTGTTTCTTTACAAATTCAAAAATAAGAAAAACGCTTTAATTATTTAATTCCGCTTCCATTACCAAGTGACCAATCTTAGTGATCACAAATGTCATAAATTAATTTTGATTCTGAAAAGTGCTTATTTTGTAGATGTTAATCTGTACTAATTTGATTCATTGAATTTAAAGGTTTTTAATTAATTAAACGTTATTTCATTAACAATAATTCTCTAAAACTTAAAGAAAGAATGATTTATTATTTGAATATTCAACAATTTGCTTTTATTTTTTTAAAATTATCCTTAAATGCCTTTTAAAAATTATTAGTATGTACTATGTAAAAGTATTTTAACATGAAAAGATTAATTTAATTAAAATCTAATTATTGAGTCAGTTAATAGTATCTTATTATTTACTAAACTAAATAAATCGAGACTCGAAACCAGAACACAACTGATCTGGTCATGAATAAATAATTTCCTTTCGGAAGATAATTTGTATAATATACGGGACGATAAAACCTGTAGGAATAAATTTCTTAAGAGTTTGTTTATATGCAAATTGTTATATTATCAGCCTTGCCAACTTTTCCTCGTAGAATACGTAACATATGATGAACCTTATTCAATATCCATCGTCTCTGACGCAAGACCTGAAATGTTTTCTTCAAGACTCGAATCATCAAATTGATTCTTTGAAATTTGAGTGTTTATGCTATATATTGATATATGGAAAAGATGAGTCATATCACTTTCTGTTTGAGTTATAAAACGTGAAAATAATTGATTTATCTAGTTTTGTGCGCTAAAAGCATTTTAAATGAGATTCTTTTAATTGACATACGCACTACTTCTTTTTCAGTTAAGATTTTTAAATTAATTACAGCATAGACAAGCGTAGTCTATATTATAAATATTGAAGAGTAAACACAATGCCATAAGTTCTGTCTATCGAGGCATTCAAGAAAATACTAAATAAAGCAATTAAAGCTTTTGTTTTGGGTACCGATAAAAATTCTGTATTATTTATTATCCTGGTATTATATGATATATACAAACCCTGATTTACATAGCTTTGAAAATATTTGAATTATATTCTAATATTATTTGCTCAAACACATTTGAAAATAAAGACAAATAGTCAATAACGAAACGACCAAAAGGAATTATGATTCATCATTACCGGAAACTGCAAAGGACCCTAAACGTTTTGTTGATACACGTGTCCTTAGCCGAGGTCATTTGGTCCATCTAATGAATTTTGAACAGCTATCGTCTCTTTCCGCTTCTGTAAGCGATATACGACTTTATTTTAACTTCAAGTTTGTTTCATAATGATTAAATTAGAAATTAACTAATGTTTTTAAAAATCTGTAATTGCTTTTCTGTGGTTCAACAAACTAATGGATTATCACAGGCTGATGATGTGAGAGACTAAATTGGTAGACAAAATAATTTGTTATTTTATTATGATATACGATTATTTGTAAAAGAATTTTACAAAGACTTATTACAGAATCTTTAAAGATATGAGCTCTTATTGCTTCTATAACTCTATGAGCATTAGTACGTTACCTTTTATCCGATTTTCAAAAACTAATTTATTAAATGAAATTCCGAACACATTTTCAGACACTAAGTTTGGGATGTGCCGTTTATGTTACAGGTGCATTGACCTCTAGAAGAATTTAATGTAATTAACTTTAGTTTACTGATCAACGTTTTTGTCACATATATATAAGTTTTTGTAAATATGTTTTGCTATTATATTCTTTTATGCTACTAATAGATAGTCAAATTTGGGAGACTAAATTATGTTTTAAAACTAAATGCCGATATTGAGGCTTTAATTAACTTACAAACAAAGGTTCCGATATGGAGCACTAATATTAATGACTTAAATTAATTCACAATTTTGCGCTGCATTAGCCTGGGAACGTTATTCAGATTTCTCCAGAGAAGCATAAACCCACTTGCTTTCCACGGTTCTCATCGCCTTTCTCACAGTCCTCACTGTGAGAAAGGCTCAATGTCTTTATTGCGAGTTGCTGACAAGCCCTCTCTTCCAATACAGAAGGGTGAGGGGATTAAACTCCTCCTCCTTAAGAGAGAAAATTATCGGAATTCGCTACTTTTGGCATATTCCGATGATTTCATGCAGAGTCATAATTTTTAAAATCTTACATCTAAACACATAACATAGAAACATCAAGAGCATTAAGATTACAAAACATAAAGTACTATAGGCTGAGCATGAATTGGATCTGTCTTTGGATATAACACTTTGTAAACATTCACTGAATTTTATGTCATCAAGATTAATTTACGAATGTTAACTGTACGTGCGCTAGATAGGGTTGTTTTCGAGTGCAGCGAGGGTAGATTGATGACCGGATGGTGACACCGCAGCTCCCTTCTCTGTGTAGACCGGTGATGCGAATCCGAATTCCGTTCATGCCTAAGTCACAAGGCTCGTCGACAGTGATAAGATACGTCCCAAATACCGAATATTTGTTTAAATCTTCTCACATTGTTTGTTATTGTTGTTCTTAATTTGGTGAAGAGGATCCAATGTCGGTATTACTCTGGACCTTACGTCTTCAATAGAATAGGATGCTTGTTTGCAATAAGTGTATTAGCGAACTTCATTAGCTGTTCCCTGCAGGTTTGTCCGGATATAAAACTCGGTTATCCTCGTACAGGAACTGATTCCAGCGGGAGCGGACGAATGGAGCTATGACCGGCATTTTCACCTTTGCCAACAGGTATGGAAATTTGGGAAATACGGTTGGGCTGTGTTTTTAGGCTCAAGGAAAATAGGTAGAATACATTTTGAAATAATTGTATCAATTAGCCGTAAGTGGAACCTTAATTATAAACGTGATCTGGTTTCTCTTAATATAAGATTTGACAGAAATTGTTTCTTCCAATTTAACTAATTTGATTCTTAGGTTCTACACAAATTTTCCGGATTGAGATATAAGTTTTAAATGGTATAATAATTCGGTAGAATTTAAAAGATTGGAAAATAGAACTCTTACTAAATGCAGAAGCTGTCTCTACTTCACTTAGATGAGTGAATATTGTGAAACACTCATAAATAAGCTTAATAAACCTAACGCTTTCAACTTTCTTTAAATGTGTCAAGTATTATGCCATTTTTGCTCATAAGTTCGGTAGTTTTAGAACTGTCTAACATTTTGGATAAATGGTTATCTTTTAGAAAACTACTTTGGTCAGCTTATCTTGAAGTTAATCTATCGTATTTAAGAGCGTCATCGTGATCTAGTTACCGGTCAATTTTTAAATAGATCCTAGTGGATCATGAGACCTCTTTGTAACGTCGTGGTATTAGTTGACGATATTTATCGACGGTAATATCACGCAGATGTTGTTCGTGTGCTAACATGCCAATAGAATCCTGAGAATAAGGGTAGTCTAAGATTCATTAGTTTTTGAAATTCGGGAAATTTTTGACATTAATAATATCAAATCATCGTAGATTTTTGTAAGTAAGAGTCTTAATGATAGTCCAGCTGTCTGTTTGTACATACGCTTGGCCTCCTTAACGGTAGGAGTCCTGTTTTCAAGTAATTGTAGTTAAATATAAAAAATAAAATTAAAATTATTTTGTAAAACATTGTGACACACTAACATAAATACTAGGAATAAGCATAATTATGTTCTTCCAAAAACTGGCTCGAAGAACGATGAAATCCTTTCATGGGACAATGTATCCTTCTACAATAAAATACCAGAAAACTTTCAGCTTTTATCTGTAATAATTTAAAAAGTTGTAAAGGAACGTTTGTGTTAAGGATATTATTTGTAATGACTCTTGATGATAACACCCTGGTAATGAACTGTTCGCTCAGGCTATTTCAAAGTAGTAAAATGTTGGTTTATGTAAAGTTTTGTAAAATTTATTGAAAAAAGAAAAAAAAGTCCGCTGAGTTTCTTACCGGTTCTTCTCAGGCCAGAGGCTTCCATTTCCGAACCAGTGGTAGATTATTTGACAATCAATAAGAAAGTATGCTTCCAATTGAATAAAGATATTTGACTTGACTTGACGCTTTGACTGTCAGAATACACCACCAGAAGGGCGTTCAATATTTTAATGGGGGCTTTTGTTTCTTTCTTTCGTATTACTTAATTGGGATCACATTACGTTTAGTCTCACCAACCTTCCTTTCTTATATCTTGGTTTATCTTGCTCTTCGCTTATTAATACTTTAACAAAACTGTTTTTCCTATTGGTAGTTCAACATCGTTTTCCTTCCTTGCTTTTGCCTAACCCTTTCTTTATTGTTGCCATCTTTTCCGCCAGCTGCGTGTATAGAAATTTAGTACGCTTTTCATGATCTTTACCGCTTTGGGTATACGCTTTTCAAATTCGTGCTGAATGGTTTTCGTAATCTTGTAAATACTACCTCAAAGGAGTTAAACTGGTAGCTGGTGAACAGTATGGTTATATGCCATTATGAAATATGTCATAACGGACGATGCGTCAGTGCACTTTGTCGTACTTAGAGTCTATATATCTCTGTAATGGTTAATGAAAGGTTCTATTAAACCCATAGAATTTGAATTTATTGTTCCTACAGACGGTCTATTTTATGCAATGAAAGAATCTTTCATGAGTGATTGTTGAATTCCTTTCCTGGGTTTGGAACTGATTCTTTTGGGATGCCTAGAATGAAAAAATATTTTAATAGGCCAACATTCGGGTTGGATTTGTTGAAATTCAATTGTTGTCCTAGTTACCAAATGCGTCTTTGTGTTAGAAGATTTTCCTTTATATTGAAAACAAATCTATAAAAGTTCTTGAAAGGTGCATCTTGAGTCTGGTTAATTCTAAAAAATGGTTTATGTTTCCGTCGTATTTCATTGATCGACAAGCATCACAAACATTATGACAGGCAACTGTTTCCTCCATTTTTTCCAACAATAATTTCTTGTAGTTTTGACCAAAAGTTTTTTTATACCTGCATGTTTTCCTTGGTGATATTGCAAAACAATTTGTTCTTTGCTCACTTCACTATCCATCACGACTCGTTCTTAGTTCTATAGTCGACCATTTCCTTTTAAAAAGCTAGACAACTTACTGAACTGTTTTCGATGTTCTTCTTCAAATAAAAAATATTCTAATTTTTGTTCAATGTATTCTTTCGAGTTTTTATTAATTGGTGTTGTTTATTCATATTTAAATTTTATGTTTTCTCTCGATAGGTCTCTTACTTGCATTCATTTTTTAACCCAAAATAGGTATTTTGGTTTGGCTTGTTATCTACGGTTCTGCAAGATAAATGTGCTTCAAACTGCGCTGAGTGTAATTTGTGTTTGGTGCTTTGATTGGACATAACGGGTTCTTTCAATAGAAGGCCTAGATTGATGTTGTCCTTTGATGAATTATCAGAACGTAATTGGGACTTTTGTATTTTATCTGAGTCATTAGGGACACTTCCTTTTTCTAAATTTACAATCAGGAATCTGCACCTCGTCATCCGAATCTAAAGCATTGTTTTATCCTGGCTGAGTGCATCGGCGTTGGTATTTTGTTCCGTTTTATATATTATTTCGAAGTCAAAATCTTGCAATCTTTCCAACGAGTTAATTTGTGTTCGGTCTTTAACGAATTGAGCCAAGCCAGTGGTCGTGGTTGTTGTATATAAAACTTGCGTCCATATGGTTAAGGAAATGTTTATAGTATAATTATAGCGTAATTCACGCCTATTGTGCTGAGCGTTTTATCGCTTAAGTGACTTGCATGCTTATAGGTTTGTCGCCACTGACTTGCCTTTTGGGAAGAACTGCCCTGGCACATTGAGGCATTGTCGTTAGTATGAATGGTTTTTCAAAATCCGGATACTGTAAGAGAGGGCGGAGTCAAATCCTTACATTTGGTTAAAGGCATCAATATACCTTCTGGTCTATAATGATCTTATTCCCTTTTGACAAATGTCAGAGGTTGAATTATGAAAATTGGAATAAACCTGGTAATAAACCAAGAAGGACAGGATCTCCGTTGTTGTTTTTGGTTAGAAAGTTTAACACAGCGTTTTTTGTCATCAATTTGGTTTATTCCATCTTGGTGTCTATGACCCGATGGAACTTTGGGCAATTTGTTTTTAAATCAAATCCGCTTCTGCAGCTTAAATGAGTCCTAATTTTTTAAGTTCTGTCTTAAGAATTATTCGTTCTAATCATTAGGGCTTAACTCGAGGAGTTACCACAGTTAAATCTGTCTTTAATAAAAGGATTCTAGGACTTAATTTGATTTTGTCTGAATGCGTTTGTCATCCTCTTTGCTTCAATCTGTGGCAGCACTTACAAACTTCCGTTGTAAATTAACGCTTTGCCCAATTTAATTCGAAACAACCGTTTATTCGCGGGTACATCTGATGCAGGTGTTTCTTCATGGAGACATGCCATTTCTTACCGGAGTTGACATCTTTTCAAGATGGGGCATTCTATGGAGAAATGGTTTTCGAACATTGTCTGTAAATTTTTCAACTTGTTGTTTATTAGGAGTTGGTGCCTGTCTGTATGGTTTTACGTAAATGGACTTCATTTTTTCTAATTTTGGTTTCACTTGATTGTGAAATTAAGAGGTAACTGATCACAGAAATATGTCTTATATTCCTTATAATTTTACAATATACTGTTCTTCCTCAATTAAGTGGTCTTAATCTTAATTTTTTCTGGTTTTCGTTTAACAATTGTTCGATTTATAAATTGTCATTGTGTACTCTCGGGTAAATTTAAATTTTTCGGCCGTGATGTTGAATAACCTCAGGAGATTCTTCGTTAATTTGATTTGCTTCTCCGATGCGTTTTGATAAACCGTCGAAGGTACCATTTGTGCATTAATTCAATTAGGATTGCACGCCGGTCAAATTTCTATAGTCCATAAAGCTTCGGAATACTGATCGATGGGAAGCTTAACCCGATGTTCCGTTCTGGTTGTAATCATAGTATAGTCAGGTTCTTATTATTATGGTATGCACCAGTTTTCGTCCTTAAAACTTGGGTTTTAGGTCGATTCTGCTTCAAGTTTTTAGAAGGTCATTCGAGACCATTCGAGTTTTATCGACTTAAAAACGTAGAATTATTCCATTGGTTGCTAATGTGGGATAATAAGCCCACTACTCAGTGGAAACTGAGGCGAAAGTTGAAACCTTAAAGGGTTCTGGTTTGATGTGGGTCGCAAATAATCATATGCTTTTGCGGGCTTAGAAAAGATCGCTCTGGCATTCAGCATCATTCCATCGATTTCGTTATGTGCATATAAGGCAATTTAGGTGTTGGATCACAATTTATTTCTTTATTTTTCTGGTCTGAATCGGAGGCCGGGTCGGAAAATTTCATCTTGCCCTAAATCTGATCGTGGTGTTTCGCATCTTCGTAGCTAATATTACCAACGGGACAATTTTCCATTATACCGTCATTTGTTCTGGTTCCAGATATTCATTGCATTGGTCTTCCTTCCGGAGCTCATTTGCGAAAACTTTCGCGAGGCGTCAGAGGTCTGTCCTCATGGTTACATCGGATGATGAATTGCGGTTTTTGTACTTTGGGTTTAACCGAAGTTCGGGACAAATGGGAAATTCGGTTTTAAACGTTTTGATGTTGTGGTTTGTGAACGATAACCTAGCTGTGGGTTAATGCCAAATTGCGGTCGATATCCTTCGTGGTTAGATCCCAAATTGGTGTGTCGATTTTAAATTGATTTTTGGTTACCAAATTGTGTCGGCTGATATCCGAGTTGGGGTCGATAATCAATTCTTGGCATGGTTTGTGAGCATTTTATACTGGTAAAATTTAACCTTGGTATGTTCTGAGGTAAGGATGTTTTAACCAATTGTTGTGGCCCCAATACAATTTAAATCCTTGCCCTTGAGGTACAGGAACCATCGGTTTTGAGGCGTTCGTATTATCATTTTATTCTCATTTGTATTGGTCTTGAAATTTATTTCCTCGAGCACAACACCTAAGGCAGTTTAAGGTAAGGTGACTTAGACGCACTATAAGAATTAAATTCTCCGGCAAGTTTAAAGAAACACATTTGCGAAATATTTAAATTAATGTTTTCTTCTTTAAATGCGTCGTCTGAAACATTGACCGAGATAAGGAGGACCTTATGTCTGTATCCTCTGCAAAAGTCTAAATACTTTGGCGGTTTTATTTATTGATTCTAATTCAATATTTTTAATTGCTCGTTCTAGGGTCCCCAAATGTGTATAAGTAAACTCAAGATCTGACCAAGTAAAATGTCTTCACGTTCTGATAATAGGCGGCAGTTGTCCTTCAAACGACTTTTATCGAAGGTACACGCATAAATTTTGATGCTGCGACCCCATATCGTCGATCACATATTCCACTTTTCTATGAAGTTTAACTCTTTATCCCACAATGAATTAATTCAAATTTCTGTGAATGGCTACATCTCGTCATCAATTTTACAACTTATTATTGTCAAAAAGAAATAACAGAAATATCAGACTGAATGATAACACGAAATAACCATTGAAGGATAACGAAAGAACACTAGATTGAAATGTAAAATTTAATATTAAACGCTTAAAATACCTTAAACTATATTGTTTTCAATATTATTATATTTAGAATATAAAAAAATATTTTGTTTTTACAAGTGCGTGACTTAAAATATTAAATTAATATTTAAATTTGATTATAATTATTTAAACACGATACTAAATATTACTTAATAATACAACCTTTTCTTAGAGTTTGAAGAACAACCAGATTACGTTTATACAGGAAAGTTTCGATCCCTAATAATTAATAAAATTTATAGTAAGGCGTTCAGAGGAAGGAGGGATGGCGTATTACCAGCCGATCCGTTCATCCTCAGCTGTCGTCCCGTTTAAATTTAATTTTTTGTTGGTTCGGTTTCTTGAAATAGGCATTGCGGGTTTCCGATTTGAGGCAACATCCACCCAATTGAAGAAATCCACCGGTGCGCCAGTCAAATTTCAAGACAAATTATGTTTTTAAAACCAAAATCAAATGTGGGGCTTTAATTAACCAAAAATGGCCGATATGGGCACTAATATTAATGAAAAATTAATTCAAATTTAAAATCTTGCATTAGCCGGGAACCTTATTCAGATTTTCAAAAAACATAAACGCTTACTATGCTTTTCCGGTTTCCCGCCTTTCACAGTCCCACTGGGAAACTGTCTTTTTGGGGATTGCCAAGCCCCGCCACAGAAGGGTGAGGGGATAAAACAGAACATTTAATCACATACCCATCAAACATCATAACGCCCTTCAGACCACTGCTGGACGTGGTCATTTTCAATGAAGCTAATTCAACCATCCGCTGCTACCACCAACGAACCTTACCACGGGATTCCGATCCACCTGAGGGGTCCCAACACACCGTTTTCCCAAGCGTTTTCCCCTCAAACCTTGGGCCCATCCATCCGTTCTTTGGACCACTGGGCCCACGCTAAGGCTAACCTTTGAGCTATATGGAACTTTGTCCCCTGTCGGAGAATTCATTATAATGTTATCCGACAGAACTCCGCATCCCGTTCCAAGGGTTGACTTACGGCAAACTTTGGACCAGTCCGATAGACAACATTTTGTTTGTGGTCACGGGGAGTAATTGGTTAAAAACGTAGAATGGGGTTTCAAATGGCCCGTCCAACTGAATCCTACTTCAACTTTCCCGAAGGGTTCCCAATTCTTGTGCCGAGGAATATTCATTGCAACCCGATAAATCCCGAACAACCCGGACTGGGAGAAAATTTTGTTGAAATGACTTTGTCTTACCAAGTTCACCCAGTCCGTCGAATTGAAAGTCGCAATATCTCCGAAGCACCCAATGATCTTTAGAAGATATCGTCACAAAGGGAGT
>JAGSMT010000771.1:0-38580 GCA_029286875.1 Lamproptera curius
AAATGACATTTTTAAAATATATTTCCGTTTGGCATCTAAGAAAGCATTAATTAAATGAGACTGGGTACGTTATGGCTTGTACTACAAAGCGATTATCATCTCCGAATTAGTTATTCGAAATTAACTTATTCCTCAACGCGATAACAACCAAAACAGTATCCAACATCAACCTACGTGACCATCAACCATTTTTTTAATTTTGTATCGACATATTTTATTTGTCACCTATTTCAATTACTTGCTTAAGAGTTTCTTATAAGAGTTTCTAGCTAAGCTATCCTGTTTCAATTTATTATACTACATTACTTTTTCGCTACAAAGATTTGTTTGTGTTTTTATCCTAATAAAATTAATCTTTACACTGTTTCCCCATCTTGTTTATAAACATTTGTATATAAAGTATTAGTTAGTTATGACTTCCAATTGTAATAGCATTTACTTGAAGCTTTGACGTTTGTAGTTATAGCTTATCGGTAATACAATTATTGCTTTGTAATTTTTAAAGAAAAAATAATAAGATAATAGAATAACTGTACCAACTTCCATAGATTCTACGGAATCTACGGAAGTTCGTACTTTTATGTCTACAAAAGATGACTGATGTAGGCAAATCTACTATTGCGATTGATAATTATTTTTCCTTTCAAGTAAAATCTATATTTCTTTAATTATTCCTGCTAATATAAAAGGTAATTAGCGTGAAATAAAAAATCATTAATAAAAATAAGGCTTTCTATAAAACGCTAGTCTAAATGGACGACTAAGTACAGACAGTGTTGCCTTATCTAAATTAATCTGAACCGCGAAATTTTAGTTTGCGTTGATGTTTTATTGAATTTCAAAATTTTTATATTTATTAAAATAATCCTTTAAAAACGGTAAGCTGATCATATCGATGAAAACACATTACAAAAAAATGCTAAAAAAATTATGCGTAAAAGTAAAAATACTACATACATTGTGAACGACTATTAATTTAGTGTATTTAATATGAAATTTTAATAATGTTCTTTAAGACGTGTGCGCTAATTGATGAAAATAAATATTTTGAAGAAATTGTCTGAAAATTTTTGAATGCATAAGAGGTCGAAGATGGAGAAAGACACTCTCGAAAGCTAAAGCTTTGTATTAAAAGTGCTATTATATTAGCACTATTAGTAACACTTTATATTTTGGGCAGTATTACGGCGGATTGAATATCGAATGCGGAATACCGTCTCTAGACTCTCGACCAACAAAAATGTTAATCTACCTCTCTTTTTGTACAATTCTGTGGTAACCCATTTATCAACACAAAACTATATAAAACCACATAGTTGTGCATTAATGACAAGCACCTTTAAATATTATATTGACAGTAAAAGCCGGACTGAATAACTGAATACAATCATTAAATTTTATTAAGTGGCATAACAATGTAGCCTCTGTTCATTGGTGTTGTCATTAATTGTTAACAAAATACTGCTTTTATACTATTTTACCATAAATAATTTAAAGCAATAACTCAATCAGTACTATTTAATTAAGGTCATTTTAGGTTCACATTACCTTTTCAAGTAGTTAACCACCAAACTCGTACTCGCAGGGTCAAAAATAGGTTTGGGCTATTTAAATTATTCCTTCCTAGCAGTTTGAAGTTATCATTCATCATTCATCATTCATCATCAGCCTGTGATAGTCCACTGCTGGACATAGGCCTCCCCTAATACACCTCCATCCATTAGGAGATTTTGGACCGTATCCCACCACGCTGGTCCAATGCAGGTTGGTGGGTGGACCGACTTTTTACATGCCCATCCGACGCATGGATCATCTTACTTTTCAGACAATTGGGTGATCGGCCCAAATTGCCCTAACCAACTAGGAAACAACAATGAAAATTTGTTGAGTCCCCGCAGGATTCGAACCCACGACCTCTAGTTTCTAAGGCACACGCCTATACCACTAGGCTACGGAGGCAGTTCGAAGTTAATGTTACAGAAAATCTTTCGCAACCCTAGTATCGCTGGCCGCCGAGACAGCCTTTTTGTAGGCCTACGAACCCTCCCCTGTAGGCCAAAATATGGCTCGCAAAAGACTGCCAAGGAGTTCCTGTGACCCCATCTTTAAGGTGCCAAGAAGGAACAACTTAGTGTTTTTAGTCGGTGCGAGTTCGACATAACCCGTCTTTACCCCGTGAAGGGCAGGTTGGCTTTTTTTACCCCATGGTAAAAAAAGCCCCCGCTGGTCCGGGTGCTCTTAGCAGGGATCGGAGCGTTGATCACCGTAGACTGTCAATAGTACCTGCGGCCTCGGTTAAAGCGAAATGAGAAAGGAGCAACCGTCGTTTTTTTAGTGGGTATACAGGCCACTCCACCTTGGCCGTGAAGCTTCACACATGCCTGCTGCCCCCGCTCTTTGGCGGTGGGGTATCCCTAACCGGGATTTTTCAAACTAGCGTTCAACTAGTGCGTTCTCGTCACGGCTACTACATTTAAACTCATTCGCCGAATCCATTACCTAGCGGCCATGGGCCCCTACCATCAAATTTAAATAATATTATAAAAATATTTTTGGACGATTAACATATTATCATCAAGTCCCCCACGAAGCAAAACTTGTACTAGCAACTAGATGAATGGTAAATGCATAGACGAACTTTTTTTACTAATAAATACGTTTAATATATGTATCTATATTCATCACACTGTGTATGCACAATGTTCATCACATAATATTTTTACCGTGGTGGAATCGAACCCACGCCCTTTGGCGTAACAAGCATGGTCATAACCCTTTTTATTATCACTGTGGAGAAATCCTTACGCATTCCCGTCCTCATGATGGCAAAGACAGTTTGTCGGACTCGCACCGACTGAAACACACGTAGTTCCTTCCTGACACCTTTAGGGTAGGCTCACAGGAACGTGCTTGTACTCATCTACAACCCTGCCAGTGCAACCTCGTCTCTGACCTATGTTCCAATCCATCTATGTGCGCGTCGGAACTAACGCGCCCTTCGTATCTGATCCTGTAATTAGGTAATTGGCTCCCCCGAATCTGTTACTTAGAAGCCATGGGAGACAGGGGTTCCTAACCCACGGAGGGACAAGATCCCAGACCCCAGCGGCAGCCCCAATACTTAGTTCCGCTGCTAGCTCCGTTTCGGCCGCAGAAGGAAGAGAAATCGACGACTCCATGCCGAATGTCCCCTCCTTCCGCGGCCTCTCCGCGCGGGATAGGAAGAGGTATCCCATTTCCCTCCAATCCACTTTGGCCTCATAGAACGGGAATATTGAAACTCCTGAGTTCATCCAAAGCCAGCTTCCAGCCAGCTGGACCAGCCTCCTCCACGGCAGGTCTTACTCTCAGACCGACCAGATTCTCTTAGCTTCCGTGGCTGGACTAAGCCGCAGGTATTGAGCCTACTACTGAGACAAACGAGAACTTGTCGGAGAAAGGGTCACTAACCACTCGACAAGCGCCAAAGATCGTCAAATCATACAGAAAATTTGAAAATATATCTGGTTATGTATATGTATTTATAGACATAAAACGTACTTTTCTTAATTTCAATAGGGTATCGCCTGCTTTAGTACAACTGCAAGCTAAAATAATTATTTTAACCTTTTTAGTTTGCCACTTGAAACGTAATTTTAATCGATGAGCTCTGTAGTTGCAGCCAACAAGAATATACTCGCCTAATAGTACCCTTGACACCTTTCATTTAATTTACGTTTTGTTACTGTAATAATACATAATTAGTATAATGTATGATGTCCTTTCTTAGTCGACTCAACTACAGTGGCTGATGTTTATTAGAGATCAATTAACTGCCCAGGAGATTTTATTGATTAAGATTATTTTAAAATAAAGATCTATCTTAAGATATATCTTAATGGTTGCGTTTTAGTTTACGCACACTCGTCACTACGAGTGCGCTAAACTATAACGCAATTTTAAAACTAAGTAATTAAACCTCCGCAATTATTATAGATAAATATGTAATAAAAGGCCGTTAAATCATTTGTCTCTATGATTTATATATGTTAGGAAACTCACGTCATATCTTTATTGGCCGTTACACAAGAAATTTAATTCACAAGGTTTTCATAACTCACTTGGACGTTGCAAAAGTTCAAATTGACACCTAATTCTACAGCGTGTTCCTGAAACATAAAATAACTGAATTTTCTCACGTTATTTCAATTATTTTTAAATGATATGCGAAAACATTTTAATTAATTACCTAAACTTGGATATTTTCATATTTGAGAAAAACATCACATAATACACCATACTAGCGCCGACTTTCTGGATTTTCTTCGGAATAAGTAGAATAATAATGTTTCTGTGTTACAAATTTATGTATTTCATTTTCTACAACTTTTATGTATGAAATGCTAAAGAGATTGAGAATATTAAAAAACGCTTAAATTTAACGTGTGAGATTTTGTAAATATCTTAAATTTATTTGATACATTACACTTTGATTTCTGCCTTTTAGACAATGTAGTTTGACAGAAAATTCAAGCTAATATAAAATGAAAGGAAGCAAAGAAATATGATCATACAAGTAGATAGACCTGAAACCACCTTACTATCCCTGAACAATATGTGATGCACGGCTCAGTGAGAAAGTATAAAGCAAAGGGATAAACGTCACATGGGGCACATAACAATATTTTATCGTTGACGCTGTCGTTACAGATTGTGACACGCACTTTTACTGATTAACGATGCAGTAGTAACATTTTTGCACTCAGTATTGCATCGTGTATACCATTTACTTGAAAGTTCTTATTCATGAATGTTTATTGTTAAAATTAATTTATATTAAAATGACATAAATAAGCTTTTTTTTAGTTCTTATTATATATAAAACAATTTTTTACATTGACTAGCAATTTTCTGTTTATAATATTTGTTTTATAACATTTAATTATTTTCCATGTTTTATAAATATTTGTTTATTATACTGACAAAATAATGAACACAAAAAACATATACTTATAAAGTTGTAACTTATACGATAATATGTAACTTTATACAAAATATCGAATGATGGTAACATATTGGAGGTCCTTCTATCAGGACAAATGGGATAACTTCACTGTCACTTCCGTCTCTAACTTACCCACTCGGACTGACGAAGGATCTCCATAGGTCCAAAACTAGTCAACATCAATAGCAGATTTCACGTGAGATGAGCCGTTTTAGAATAGACAAAATATATGTTGTAATTTGATACCTAAAGAGCCTCATTAGAAAGAAAGACTATTTAGAGTTCATCCTTTAATTCTTAAAGCATTTAATTTTTTTAACGGTAGCATCATCAAGGTCATTGTTTTTTACAAAGACATTTATCTAATAAAAATGGTGGTCGTCATGACTTATATTCTCTTCGTTTATCTTAAGCCCTTAAATGTTTATTACAATGTAAAATAAGTAAATCCTAGCGCAGCAACGCTGGCAGGGTCCGCTAGTAGGTGCATTGGTATTTTGTACAACAGTGAATGGCTGTACTTTTCTATCAAAAAATTGAATTTAAAATGAATAATGATCCACAAGATGACGGTAGAAGTCGGTCTCCTCCTTGCATCAACACTATTACGCACAAAAAACCTGCCTTGACCATATCTTTGTATCTGGACATTGCCGTACAAAATCGGTGGTATGCCCTACTGATTTATCTGATCACGAAATTACCACATGGCAGGAATATCACTTAAAAACGAAATCAATGCCCGGAAAAGTCTCACTAAAACGGTTATTGACTATGATTCGTTAGATCGGACCCAAAACTTATTGATTGGTCTTTTGTTATACGTAACCGGGACGTTGAAAATGCTGTGAGTCATTTTCATAACAGTGTCAAGTATTGTAGTAAACATTCCAAAATTGTATAGATTAGTCGGTCTAAACAGGTTATGCGCCATGGATGACCCCAGCCTATTAAGATGTTCTAAACACAGAGATAAATTGCACTTGGATTTTCGTAAAGACCCTACAAATGAAATGAAAAATTGGTTTACATCCGATACCGAATTTTTATGTAACTGTTCTAGAAAGCTCAAATCAAACCATGATCGAGAAGTGTTAGTTAAAATAGGAATAAGTCTAAAAACTCTGGGACACTATCAGACGCATTACTCATAGTGTTCCTGCAAACAAATCAGCTTGAAGACCTTTTGAACATTAAACCTACTCGTTTTGGAGTCTCTTAACTATTGAAACACATATTTCTCTTCTGTGGATCTCATCTTGCAGAATCTATACTTTGTGAACTGCAAGTTTCTAGAGACCCTAGCCGGAGATATAAGACCCACTAAGTGTAATTACATCTTGGATCATTTTACTTTACCCCACCGATGCTTACGAGGTTTCAGCGTTAATCAAAAGTTAGACTCGGGTAGGCGCCTGGCTACGATGGGGTAAGCAATAGTCTCCTAAAGCTACTGTCGATATCGTGGCAGAACCTCTGGCTGCGATTTTAATCTGAGTCATGGAGTCGGTATTGTTTCCATATACCGGAAGTTCTGTTATCGTGCCATTCCATAAGGAGGCTCAACGGATACGCCAAGTAACTATCGCCCCATATCGCTTCTTGGAGCCTACTCCAAATTACTGGAAGGAATAGTTAACATTCGGCTTATCCATTTCTTGAGCGTAAAAACTTCTAGCTGATTGTCAGTTTGGTTTCCGAAAGGCAAATCAACAGAAGATGCCGTGAAACTTGACTGATTCCATAGTATCCCACTTGGATGAAGGCAGATCCTGCATTGGCGTTTTCTCGATCTTGCAAAAGCCTTCGACACAGTCTCGATTCCCATGCTGCTAAGAAAGATGGAGGCGTTGGGCGTGCTGTGGTATTACACTGGACTGGTTCTCCAGTTACTTGACGGGTAGAAGTCAACGGGTTAAAATTGGCAACGTAACTAGTGACTCTAAACCTGTATCTTTTGGCGTACTCAGGCAGGCATACTTGGCCCTACACTATTTATAACTTAATAAATGACATCTCATCAATAAACTTGATAAATGGTTCTGATTGTGCTACGCTGATGATCAGCCTTGATCTTTCACACGGTGATCTCGTGGCAGCAGGTTCGGAGTATGAGCGAGGCTTAGGACTTCACCGATATCTATGTGGCTAGTAAGAACCTACTCCTCAACGCAGCCAAAACTAAATACCTCAATTTCTATAAAACAGCTAGCATCTCGCCCTCGGATGACGCAAAACAATTTAAAGTTCACATTCCGTCTTGTGCTATCACAGATAGCCTCGAAACTTCTGCCTGCTCATGTGGTCATATCCAATTCCACTTCTCATAAATATCTCGGTGTCATCCTAGATGAGACACTTAGCTTTAAAAATCATCTGTCGATGACAGGGGCAGAGTACGTAAGATTACATATACAATGAAGCTACTAAGGCAGTCTGCTGAAATTCCTTCTTAAAATGGTTTATTTCGCACTTTGTCAGTCTATATTGAGCTATTGTATCCTTACGTGGGGGTTCTCCTAAGTCTAATTTAGTATTAGTGGAAAGAGCGCAAAGAGCGGTTTTAAAAGTTATGTTGCGTCGGTCACGGCGGCATTCAACTCTGAACTCTTTAAGGAAGCCCAAGTTCTGAGTGTTCGAGGCTTTTCTTACATGCGTGCTGCCACTATACGTACACATCCAAAGTTTAAGATCGCTGGAACGCGTTGAACTAATCACATAAGCGCATTTATAAAATACGTAAACCGCAGTGTACACACTGCGTTTGCAAAACGATTTTCAAATTTCTTCTTCCGCACATATATAACAGAATGGCGTTCTATGTGACTTGAGGCCAGATCCAATAACAGGACCAAATATCAGATTTATAAATTACTGCTGTCCTGGGATTATGACTAGTCGGAGGAAAGTAGTTCGAACAGATCTTAGACGGTAATTAGGGACAAACACCAAACACTCCCACTCACTCCTCCACGTTCTCACACAGCACACATACACTCTCATACACACACATACACACGCATACACTCAAGTCTTTTTGATTTTATTTATTTTTATTTTTTATTTTTATTAGTTATTCATCTTTGGCGCACCAAGTCTGGTAATTGTTTGAATCCACGACACAGGCATTGCTCTTAGTGTGGGCCTACTGTTCTTTATGTAATGTATGTCTTTTCAGTTAAATAAACTATTTCAAGAGTCCACAACAAAATATGGGACCACCATTGACGCTATATTTTCTAGGTATTTAGAGGATATTAAGTCGCAAACTTATGTTTATTATTTCAGTTATCATAAACCTATAGTTTCAATGATAAATATTCCTGAATAACCAACAGCTACTGTTAGATAATAAAACCCACATGTATTGTAAAATAATAAAAATATTTTAAACTATATTAACTTTTTTTCTTTATTTATTTAATAATAGAAAAATGTTTTCTTTTCGGTCACCACGCTCAAAAGTGTAACTGAATTAATATCAAAGGAAAAGAAAAACTGCATGAATAAAATAAATAAATAACATTACTTGCATAAGTTGTTTCAAAATGCTATGCAATAGCTTTATCGCGGCAGTCCCCGAGTGCCTCACTTCTTTTTTTTTGATAGTATTGTTAAAGTTACATACGAAACCTATTTAAATTTGAAAAAACCTGGAGCGAGCATTCCATCACCAGGCTGTTTAAATATTTATAAATTTATTTATCTTATAAATAATTATAATTTCATTTACCTTTATCACATATACGTTACTATACTACTTTTTTAAATTTGTTAATAGTCAAATTCTGGACACTTACAGGGATTTTGTTGTATTAACATATGCATTGTCCCATAAAATAATTTCTTATTCTTTGCAGTGTAGTTGCTAAAAGAATGAAATTATGTTTGTGTCTTGTATTTAGATCAAGTTCGTACATTGTACATTTTTTTCTGCACGTCCATTGTGTTTTCAAATATGTATTGATAAGTAACGGTTAAAATTTTAATTTCTGTGACCGATTTTCTTAGTTATTCTTTGGGAACCCGGTATAGAATGTCCGAATGGCTCATTTGTGGAGGACATAGATCAGACAAGCATCCGCCGCACTTCAAATAGCTAAAATAAACTAAACGTACTGTCTCCACGTTTAAAAATAATATTTTTTGAAATAAATTACATTTAAATTACTGACTAAATTTACAATTATATTGAATTAAATTTTAAACGCTATCACGTAATAATCTGATATCACAATCTCACTTCGCTAATATCGCAAACTTTCCAATGATCTCATCAGCTTGTGTGACTCTCTAACAGCTCACATAACCAAAGATGTAGTTTAATAATTATGCAACGATAAAATTTTCGGCTTAAGGTAACAATGACTTTACAGCAGCCATTTAGATTTTTTTATACAATCTGTTTCCGATGTCCATAGACTCGTTTGTTGTTAAATTCTCTGTATTAAAATTTTTGTTAATATTTAAGCATTATATATTTCAGCTAAATGTCTCAGAATATACGGTTGCATTTAAAGAAGCTCATTGCGAGAAAGTTGCGTTATTCGTCTATAGGTTTTTGTTACTAAATTTCCACCGAGATGTCAATCACTGAGTAAATAATTGTCACATCATTGCGATGTATTTTATTTTTCACATTTATCCAAAACCTAGCTAATCTGAACTATAAGTTGCAATAAAAGTTTGCCATTGCATATTTTATTTAACTTTTAAAACCTCGGGATGCTTTGCCGAGTGAAAAGTAAATTATGGTGTATTTGTTCTATATGTTAAAATTTTTATTGCACTTTTTCTTTTAAATTATGAACGTAATAAGCGTTTTCTTTTTTGTTGAATTAAGATGAAAAGTAAAAAGCGAACATAAATTGAAACTTAATCTTTATATTATCCAAAATTACCCAAATATTTCAAAGTATCTTTTGTGGGAGGCAACTATTTCTTTATTTAACAATTGAAACTTGTCTAAAACATTGCTCTTCTTTTATTTTTTAAGGAACTGTGTGTTTTTAAATAAATTCATGCGTTCGTATTTCTTTTATTATTTATATTCTAATCAATCAAATAAGTTATAAATATCTAATTATTCGCACTCATTCATATTCCAGGTTACCTCCGGTTTACCTTACAAAGCCGGTTCGTTAGACAGTCTGATTCCAGAGCGAGGTCAGTGCACGATGTCGAGTGCAATGTTTAAAAGTTGTGTTAACGCTTTAAAACGCAGCCGTGGTGGTTTTAACCCAATATAATTATTATGTGCGCACTGCAATGTACTGGTAATTGTTATTTATTTACACATTTAATAAACTGTTAAAACTAGTTCGCTTATTGCAAAATTATATTTATTATAGTATAAGCGTTACTTTTCCTTTGCGCATAAGTAAGTAAAGGTGTTGTTTTGGAAAATACTCAAACAAAAAATGTATATCTTATTTGGGACATAGAGAGATTGTTTTTTTTATTATTTAGGGTTAGACAAATCTGCCTAAACTGTTCCCACCTTCAACCATTGGCTGATTAGACTGTGTGTAAGCATTTTTGGATTACCCGAGAGATTTAGTGGATTATTATGACACCCGAAATATAATCACAACTTAAAATCTGACAAGTACATCCGAAAGATCTAGAATTGGGAATGAAAAATATTTTGCCTTCTTAACAAAGGTGTAGGGTGGTGAGGCTTCGCGCGATATCCTATGCTGTCATTCAACGTAAACGCAAAGATGGCCGGTGTATGAGTATTTGTAAGCCAAGTAAAATTACGAAACCATGTTCATTTTTTAAAATATAGGTCTGTGTAACTCTTATATACCCCATAACTGTTTTAAAAAATAACGTTTTACACTATTGTTAATGAAACCTTAAATTTAAAGCAAATAAACAAAACGTAGTTACCGGTACCAGTTTATTAGCTTGGCCAATACTTTTAGCAAAGTTAAAATCTAATCTCATTCAGTAGCAAAGAATGTTGGTTTTGCAAATATTGATCCTTTGCAACTTTTTAATCCTAAAGTATAATAAAAGTTTGAAAACATAAATTATTTTTGTTTAAAGTATATTTTTGTGATGGTTTAACCCAAATGGTTCGATATCAAGGTATCTAATTGTCTAGTATATTTTAAACATAAATTAATATCCATAGACAAATGAAACAACTAATCGTTTTCTTAACAGTCCGGCAAAGTTTCGCTCTTCCATAGTTTTTAGTAGTAGAATAGTATTCGTTCAAGAAGGAAAATTATAATAAAGGGGGGTTATATAATAAAGGAAAATCCCTTTATTATAATTTTGCTACCTGATCTATGCTTTATGGATAGTCTTTTTGCTTAAGACCTATAGTTTTGCGGTGTATTGACGCATGTCATATGACTTAATATATAAAATACATAGACATATATAACATTCAAAAATTTAAATTAATAATTTTTGCAATTTAAAGCTATGCTGTTAAAATGAAAAATGGAACCTGAAATAAGTTATTACTTACAATATAATTACAATTTGTTATATTGTTTCAGAGGTGGTAGGTACCCTTTTAAAGGTAGCCGTCTAGGGCGGTAACACCGCGTTGCCTACTTCTGCCGCCAAGCATAAGTGTGTAAACACTACTGTGTTCCGATTTAAAGGGCACACTATTTTTCACGTAGGTAGTGCGCTGGTGATAATACTGGTATTACTGACGTTCATGGGCACGGCTGAACACTTTCCATATGGCCCGACAAAACTATCACAATAAGTAAAATTTTAACCAAAATATATGAACGACTTTAAACGAAGCAAATTGAAGAAGCGAATAACTATTTTACGCGATAGATAGATCAGAACGCAATCTCTGTACGAAATTGCGTCTCGTTTTCTGTCACCGCATTTTAAATGTCAGATAGCTTTTAAGATATTCATCATAATCAACATCATCATCATCATCAGCCTGTGTTAGTCCACTTATTATTATTTTAGATTAGAATTGTTTAAAGAAGTTCATATTTTTTAGCAAAATCTCTTTCAGAAGAAGTTCGTAAATTTGTAATATATCAAAAACTCAATAGAACGATACTCCTTTTAAGATATGTGTATAATTGTATATTTTTGATTGGTTTACTTTATTCCAGAAACTAAAACAAAAAAAAATTACATGAAAGTATATTTATTATAAGAGGTCAGTAAGCAATTGTTTGATTATTTAAAAACAATTTTATATTTTTGCGATCATTTAGGAATATAATACTGAAACACCAACAAGAAAGCGTATAACTTATCGAATACGACACATGCAATGAATATTCCAACCTCAGTCACTTAAAAACCGACTCATAAGTATAGAAAACATCTAGTTTTTAAAAATATATTGTAACATAATTTACTTTGAATTGTCACGAAAAGAACAAGACAGAATTGCAAATCTTTTAGTTAGAGTTTGCTTGAAAGATGTTTATTCAGAATTTCTTCTTTACCAACTTTTAATTGTCTTTTAGCGCTTTCCACGTTTGTCTGTTACTTCCAGATATGTGCTTTGAGAGGCATCCTTAAAAACGGACCTAAAACGGGTTTTGTCTGAAAAAGCTTTTACTTATAAATTTTGATAAAAAAAATGTAATATTACATTTGATTTGGTGTTTTTTTATCTATTTCTCTGTTCGCAAAGATTTTATAAAAGTGATATTTCTGAGTTTGATTCCTTTTAATTGATGACTGTTTTTAAAATGTTTCATATGATTTATCAGTACTCTCTGAAACCAAATCGCAACAAGTCAAGTAAATAACGCACACATTTTAATGGTATTAACGGAAGGCTTAGAAAGGTGAATAAGGTATATCAATAAAAAAGAAATCATTTGTATTTGCCCGATTGACAGCAGAAGCAAAATTAAAATTCAAGCACAATGGACGAAATTCGACGAACATAGAAAAAGAGGGCCATGTACTGAAAGTCAAACAATTGAAACTAATTTATAATTAACTAATAAGCAATGTATAAACCTTTCTTGACGACAAGTTGCCGCCAAGTGGCCTGTGTGGGCTGGATGAGAATAACCGAAGATTGGAAGAGGCGGCGTGCATTATGGGAGGCCTATGACACAAGCAGATGATGATGATGAAACACTGCTTATTTTAAATTTGACATAATTAGGATTAACATGTACATATATCCTGCCTTTTGCATATGCTTCTTTACGTTATAATGCAAGATTTTGGACTGATATGAAAAATATAATACGTAATTACCGGATTATCCAATAAGCCTAGGAATCAATAAGTTTGCTTTGAACGCCTCATAAATGGAATATTATAAAAAAAGTTGACTCATGAGTACTGGCCACTAAATCACATTACCAAAGTGATGAATTTAAATATCGATATTAATTCTTTACAAAATTACACAAAGACAGCAAATTTTTTCATTGAGTTATCCATTTTATAGAGTTACCAAAAATAAAATACAGGCCGCAATAGTTAAGATTTATTTAGTAACAAATATCTTAATGCGATTGGATTTATAGAAAGAAAGAAAGAAAGAAAAGCATTTATTTGGCACATTAAATTAAAATGAAAGGAACAATAAAATATAATAATAAAAGTATAATGTTGTAATGTACCAAAAGGGTATCCACTCAGCTCTGGATCACGAAGTTAGGGAAACTTCATGTAGGCTGGTTTTCAGTGGATCCGTAAAATTAAGAAGTAGATGTAGATGGCTCCCGTTGACCGTAAAGCTGTACGATTACATTAATAGTTTTTATGTGAATATAGACCTTAAAACTGAAGCTGTGCAATAAGTACCTATACTGTATTGATGCATTTAAGTATATAATTCTTTAAGCTTACATCATGCCTGGTCATCTGTTTATGATTGTGAATTAATAGCAGTGCTAGACTTTTGATTTTAATTTAAATTTAAATGATTGAATTGAAGTTGAGTCTTTGATCGGAGGGGGGAGATCGTTCCAGCACTTAGTGGCAGCAAATCAAAAACTGCCACGAAAGGCAGTTGTGTGGGACTTTGGATAGCAAAGACGGAGTGCGGTTCTGACTTAACGCTGTGAAGACTGTAGTTTTTCATATAAATAGCTAGGTTCACCGGTCTTTACTACACCAAAAAGTAACGTCGCAAGATGGAGAGTCCGCCGACTAGACATGTTAAGTAAATCATGTCGATTAAGAAAAGGCGTAATGTGCGATCGACGAGGAACAGCAAAACAGAAACGAGCACAGGCATTTTGTACTCTTTGCAGATTTTGCCTAGTCCTAGCGTATATGCTTTCACCAAACACAGTGCCAGCATACGATAATTTAGGTAATCAGAGCTTCGCACAATTTAACGCGCATGTCAATTGTAACATAATCACGAATACGGTACAAAACCTGTAAAAGCAATTACTTATGCCTTCTAGAACATGTTCCTCAAAACGCAATATTTCATCATACATAATGATAAAAACAAATACGAAAAAAAAGTGGGCTACAATCACAACAAAAATTAAATGAAAAATAAGCGTTATTAAAAACATTAAAAATCCCAACCAAATAACACCAATACACAACAAAAAAGAAATATAAGAAAACTATCATAAATAAATTACAAAAACATATGCGTGTGGTGTTGCTTAAATTAAAACCCGTAAACTTCGCAACGCCACACTTATACATCTGTGAGTAGTATAATTTAAATAAAGTTCTAAAAGTACAATAAATTAGGCTAATTCTTAATAAACTACGAAAATGACCAAATAAGTATCGTTCTTTAAAAGAAGATAAAATGACTGTAATTTTATAAAAAATATAAACAAATAAAATGTTAATACTGTATTTACGAACAAACAGCATTAGTCCCCAAAAACTTTTGCCAAATCGCTTTCTGAGCGCAGTCGGTGACGCTGTTCCCCATTATCTTTTCTAGCAAAAACTTTGCCTTCACGCGTCCACACGTGCTTCCAATTTGAACGTTTTGCTTCCATACGCGCTTTATAAAAGAGCTGTCGGCTGCTCCTAGTCAGCCTTTTGTTTACATAGAATGGGCATACGGGAGAAGCAAGACCCAATCCCGCAGTTGAAACCCCTCGACAGACTCGAACCGCTGCCAAAATATCATCACGGTAAGTGCGACGAGCCAGTCAAACCACAATTGGGTGGGGCCGTCGTGACGTTGCGGTGTCTTCGCGTCGTACCGGACCTGCACGCTGTGCATTTACAATATCTTGGTCCTTTAGAGCCACACCCAGTTTAGTAGCTACAGACAGAACCAAGTGTAACGTAGGCTCGTTACTCTCCTCTGGTATGCCAGCTATCTCGACATCGTTGGACAAAAGATCTTGGTCACGGTCATTTAGTTTCATTTTGTGATCGGAGATTGTAGCCTCTCCAGGAGAGAGATATCCTCTGAAGATTTAGCATCTTGTCTCGCCTCAATCGCTTCTATGCGAGCCTTAAGGCCGTTCAGCCTCTGATTACATGCGCCAATCGCAGAAAGTAAATTTTCCATGGTGCTTCTGAATTCCAGCATGTCACTGCGCATATCTTTTATATCCTGACGTAATAACTGCAGACCATTAGTCAGTTCATTGTTCTGCGCATTAGTTATGGAGAACGAAGAAGCCGCAGTTTTATTCTTATCCTGTGAGCGACGTATTTTGCATTTTAACGACTTTGTTCCTCTCTATTGTTTTCAGGAGTGCTATCAGTTTTTGCTTCTATAACTTTACAAATCTCACACTTCCAGTTTTTCTTGCTGTCGATAGACGTACTATAAAACCTTTTCTCGAATACATTTGTACAGTTAAGATTATAATGCTTTCGACATTTATGACACTTTAGAAACTGTGTAAGAGTTATCTCGTGTGAACATTTATTGCAAAAAAAATTGTTTACACCTGGTGGTGCCTTCTTTTGTCACTTATGTACAATTAATTAATATGTTTAAAGATAAGATTGACGTAGCGATGAACGAAGGAGAGTACTACTACCTAGATGGCACTGTATACTTCAATTCTTAATCGATTTGAATTTTTATAACGGTCAACAGTAATTTTCATTTTAGATAATTTAGTATTTTACATAAATCTAAGTGTCCACTGTAAGTCGATGGTTTGTAAACTTATGATGGTACTTACACTATTGTCCACAGTTGATTTTAAAATTTCTATGTATTATTGTAGTTATTCAACTTGAACAGTCTTAAACATATTTATAAAAAAAAAGTTCACACAAACACAAATTCAGTCGTAGTATAATTCACTGATATATGGCACTGTTTTATCAAATATATACGGAAAACTATTTTAAAATCGAAACAATTTACAGAGCTAATATTTACTTGACAGCGAGCGCCACCTCGCTGGCGTTCATAATTTTTATTAATACTGAGACTGTGAAAGCTTCGAAGCTGTTAAATTTATTTAGACATTTAGACAAAAGTGAAAGAGAGGTTCTTCTCACCTCACATATATTCACATTTCACATGTCTTACATCTCGAGTATAAAAGTTACACGCGCGCCATTTGTAAAGTGGTCACTCCTTGTCAAGAAAACGGAAGCAGAGATAAAAGACGAAATGTTTATTGCATATTGTTCTACTTTTCACGAAGTAAAACACAGAAATATCAAAGAAAAATGTATATAATTGTCTAACAATGACATGACTTTGAAAGTTAGACGATTAAATATATTGTAGTGATATTTTTTATTCTTTTTATGATTTTCTATCGATATAATTAAGTTAATTATTGTTAAGTACCCTTTATAATACTATTTTAGCAATTTTAATAAGCATTCCAAACCATCTCATATATTTAAAAACATTGATTAAAATAGCTCACGTAACCCCGACATCAGCCACCAGATGTCTCGTACGGACGAGTCGATGCGTAATACCGCCTTAAACCACTGGACACAATAACACTATCACAGATGCACAACACTTATCAAACACGAGGAGAGTTCCGTTCCGGGCAGCGACTTTTACGAAGCCGTCTGCTATATTTCATTACCCGACTCTTATACTCTATCGTAAAGTGTCAAAACGTCAATGTTTCATTAATATTCTGGCGTAGGATCTAAAAATATAGTTATTACAGTATAAAATATGGGAGATTTGAAGTTTCAGTTTTTTTTTGTGTTAGTTTTATAATAAGTAAAATCGATATGCATTTTATGAGCTTTAAAATGTGTTTATTGAACATTATTATTTTTTAATTTCTTGGTTTTTAATAATTATTTCTGCTATTTGACTTCCTGCTACTCCATCTTGTGGGGGTCTACACACTGCGATGGCCAACACGAGGCTGCCACTTGAGAATCTTTCTTCCCATTGGTTCTACGAGGTACGTGGCTGGCGCATTGCCACTTGCTTAGCATAACTCTGCGAGCATGGCGGTCACCATCGTTAAACGCAGATGAATTCCGAGCATACTCTGCTCCATAACTCGCCGAGTGACTGTACCTTCCTCATACGCCAGCAGTGAAGGACCACGTCTCAGTGTCATTGGTCATCAGTAGTACACACTGTTTGAAGATCTTAGTCTTCAAAATTGAGTTGAAGGTCATTGAGTATAACGTTAAACTTCTCCAGCGAATCCGCCATAAACACAATGTCGTCGGCAAATCTAAGGTGGATGATGCACACGCCATCGATGTTTGTACCTCGTCCTTTCCAATCCAAACGTTTTAACGCGTCTTCCAATGCAGCGGTGAAGAGTTTTGGGCGTTTATAACGTCACCCTGTCGTACACCTCTCTGCAATTGAATAGGCTTCGTACTTGGATGGACATCGTAGGTTTACGTTACAAACACCTCAGCACCTCTATTGGCAATGCTGAAGGGCCTGCAACACGACCCAAATTTCGACAGAATCAAAGGCTTTCTCATATTCTACAAATGCCAAGCAAAAAGGCAGATCTCAGATGGCGAGGGGGTAACCAATCATAAAAACTTACTCGTTTGTTTGAATTGTGAGACATGAATTCCGTCTCATATGGTATAAAAGTTTTCTTCTGATGAAAGAGTTTCGATTATTTTGATATGTTCGTAAATACAGTATTAAAAACAGTAGGTTTTTGTGGGAGTTGAACTTTGTAGTTAGTTTTAAACCATGAGCACGCACACATGAAAATAAATCAACATATCCAACGCTAAACTTTATTCATGCAATTAACGTATTTACAAAAGTAGTCATTCGTTATTTATTCTCACTAGGTTCAAGTTTATTACAATGAAGCATCGTTTTGAGTTTCTGATCTTTAAATATTGATAAACTAAGGTCAGTGAGGAATAGAGAAAATCGGATTTGTTTCCTAAACAATCACTGTTGTAGGTCCGACTAGAGAAACTTTCGATGACATTTTCTTTTGTCATTCTAAAATAAACGCTAATTCGGACGTAATTGTCTAGACGATTTATCCGCTATCAGTTTGAACGTTTATTCTATTGACAGATGGGTTAACTGCATAAACGTCAAGAGTCAAAATCATTTATTCGAATTCTAGGCCTACTGAGCACTATGAATCAAAAGATTATCATTACCACGATTTCAAACTCAGACACGTCAGAATGATAGAATCAGAAACTCTGAGTATTTGATTGTTTACATATATTGTTTTGATTTATATTCGATAAAAATAACATCTGTTGATTCGACAATTAGTCTTAAGACGTATTGAATGTAGTGTTTTCAACGTTTCTTTGTTTCACTGATTTAACCAAGATTGTCGAATTTTGTCACAGATCAAAGCTGAAACAAAACATGATTTAATAGCGTTACGAGCAATCTATGAATGTCAAATTATTCATGTTACCAGATTATCGTAACTCTACAATGTCCAGAGATATTTCAAGAATTGTAAAGAGATTTTTTTTTAAGACATATTGTTTACATTTCTAAAATATTATAAATATTTAAGCGTGTATAATTGTTTATTTAGACTGTCGTTTTTGATGACTGATCTAAAGACATGTTCTAATCTAATGTGTATTCACATTTTCTTGGTTTCACGATAAACGGTGTAAATCTTCGTTAAAATGAAACTGTTATGATAAGGTAGCTACGATCTACATCTCAATCGATAATTTTGATAAAATTTTGATTTTTTTTCCTGGAACTTACCTTAACCTTCGAACTGTGTTTTAACTTTAAAATATTTTATTTCATGAAAAGGAATTTTATTTATTTAATTTTAATTTTTGCAAGTGTACAGAGCCGGACTTAATGCCAATGGCATTTCCTTGATCAACCTTGGGGTGATTGCAGAATAAAAAGGTGGGAGGGTCAAAATATATTAACAATCTGGTTGGAACTTTTTATTATAAATATATAAACTATGAATATATGAATAAAATCAAAAATCATATATTCCAAAAGATAAATATATAAATTCTTCATATATATAAATATAATAATACATATATAACCATGAATAAATAAATACTTAAATATAATTATAAATTATTTTCCTTTTGGCCGAATATTTTTTATTAAAAAAAATTAACTTTACGGATTTTATCGCGTTTATTTTACATTTAAATTCCCGACTTTTGAACACTTTCCAGCGGCCGTGGTCACGGGTGAACGGAATGCTGGTCTTCTTTGCCAGTGCTGAAGCGGGGTTTCCAGATTAATTAATTTTTAATCCCTGTACTCCGACCTATAAAATTAACTGATTTTTTATCCGGGCCCAAGCAGTGGTATTATGCTTGGGTTTTAAATTTTTGTATTAGTTGGGATCCCAAACCGGTTGGGAAACCCCTTCCTTCTCTATTGAAATTTAGATGTTTTTTAATCTCCAATAACCTCACGGATCCCTTGGTGGAATCGGTGGTTTTCTTTAGCGAGGGGTTTGTGGTCGATCCAAATCTGATGTAATGGTTTGGGTGATTTAAGGTATGGTCACAATGGAAACATTGGGTCTTCTTGTTTAATTCAATATGTTCCTTCCAGGGTTCCCATTTTTCCGTTTGTCCAATATAAGAGGCCAAGTCCACAATCCAAGCTTGTACACTCCTGGGTCCTTTGGAGGAATATTGCATGACAGGGTGGTAAGGAATTGACCAATCTTCTTCCGGCGAAATAAATTTTGATTGAAGCCGCCTCAAAATTAATGACTTGTCTGGTTCTCCTCTCACAAAAGGTAGAACGGGTACTCCGCCTCCACTGTGGCTTCCCCACTCCATTTTTGACCGCTGCCGTGGCCGCAGCAAGGCTTGTTTCTCGCAGTACCCTTAACATGGTGTGGCTCGCCCCGGTGTTCATCTCCAGACCCCTCTTCTTCCCCGGAAAAATTTGCCCACAGTTGGTAATGGGATGGATGGGGGATTGCCAAAATTATGTGTTTTGTATGGGTTTGGTTTCCTAACCTTTTGGCTCAAGGTATTTTCGGTTTGCGAAATAATTAAAACATCAGAAAACTAAAATTATTTTTTCCTAACTCCATTAGTAAACTGTTATTTTTGTTTATTTTGAATTAAAATAAACATTGATAAAATCCTAAGTAATTTTATTTAATAATATACATATATAATAAAAAAATTATTCCCTGACCTATTTCATTTATCAAATTTGATATTTCCTTCGTGGGTGCTCTTTAACTTTTCGTTTGAAGGTCACAATACTCCTACTCTAGTTTAATAAGTACGTTAATAGATATTTAAAAAATAAAAACATTTGCCAACACAAATCATAACCATGAGCGATTAAATCGCAATCGTTGGCTAAACCTTAAAAGATAAACCTAGACTTTGTTTTAAAGGTTATACTGTTAATTAATTTCTACAATAAGATCGACCTATCTTTATATTTTAATTCTACTTTATTGTGTTTATAAATTTAATATTTGAAATGGCCCGGGTATACATTGTGTTAAAGCGAATAAACGAAAAATTCTGTTTCAACGAATAAAGAAAACCACAAAAGGGACGTAAAAGGTGTAGATACTACTTTTTACCAATGCTGGTCTAGAAAGTTCGTGAAAGTTTAAACTAAGGCGTATTTTATTCTAGTTTGAATTTTATTGAATCATGTAACTGACCAATGTTTGTAAAATAAATTTTAAAAGTTAGTATTACTATAAATGTTTAAAGTTAATGCATTACAAGTTTTTTTTTGTTTTAAATCAGTACGAGTAACCTAATTTGACCAATAACTTATGTTCTTTTCAGTGTAGGCATTGATATCCTATCTTTGTTTAAGGTTGGATTTGGTAAAGAGATCAATAAGTGTTTTTGTAACCTTTCGGAAATTCATTGATTAAAAAACACAAAAAGTTTTTTTAAATTTTTTCAAAACTTTAAAACACTTTAAATTAAATGCTGGCTACTTAAAAAGCCTATGAAAAATAAGTCCTTTTTATTTTATAAAATATTTTAACTATAAAAATTGTTTAAATTTGGGATTCATACATTTTTTTATATTATATATATATTATTTTCGTTCTAAAATAATTATATTTTTTACATTTAAAAAAATATTTTTTGAATATATTCTCATTAATTTGGCAACTTAAATTGAAATTTATTTCACTTCAAATAATAAAGGAAAATTTTTATCCAGCGGTCGTGGTCACAGGGGTAAGACTACCATAAACCCTGGAAAGTGTTCAAAAATCAGGGAATTTAAAATATATTAAAATAAACGGATAAAATCTTGAAAAGGTCCTCTTATAGTATTCGGTAAACAAAACGAATAATCACTTAAAATAAAGTTTTTTTAACATTAGCATCTCTAAAAAAATGGGTATAAACAAATGGTAACTACAAAAAAGAAGGAGGACTCAATGGAATGCGGCAATGCTGCCGGAAGGATAAATGTCACATGGAACACATAGAACGAATCTTGATACGCTCTTTTATTCATTTATTATAAATCCACAACAACATTCACAATCTCACACATTTTTGCTCGAGGAACAAATATATTTGATACGTTTAATCAATTGCATTTGAGGCCCTTGTTAGGTGGATGACGGCGGCCTTGATGATAATGATGGAATCCCCCTCCGGTTTATCGGGTTTTTCGAAACGACTAGCGTTTCCAACTCTTTTAGTGGTCGGTTCTATAATCACAAGACGAACATTCGAATCAGCGCCCAACGCTAGATGGCGATAATTCGCCATAAAAAGTGGATTGGATGTGAACAGCAATGGTTTATATACAATAAATGAATAAATCTATACTATAATATAAGTGATTTACTTTTTATATAACCATGTTATAGGTCCGTAATTTTTAGCTACTAAAATACAATCCGATGTCATCAAAAATTTACGGAACAAACTTTGAAAATTAAAAACTCCAAACAAACGTGAACCAAGAAAGTTACCTATTGCATCTGATTAAAAGCTTTCAGGTCTTTTTAAATATAAAACGTATTTTAAAGGTGAAGATTTTAAATGTTTCGTGTTTTATAAAGTTCAAAAATTTAACAAAAAATATCCATTAAAATGCGGTGGTAAAGGAATTTTTTAGTGTTTAAAATTTCACCCCCCACGCACTTCACCTTTTAATAAAGGGTTTAATTATATGTATACAAAAGGGATAAATAAACCCTCTTCGAAAAGGTCAGGATGAAAAAAATTAAACACAATTTCAGGTTTAAGGTTAAACTGCAAATCATTTCCATAAATTTTTCAAACATGAGGAAGCAATTGAATCGCCTTAATTATTTTTGTCGGGAAAATTTTTGACTTATAACAGGGTGATGCTTTTAACAAAAAACCCTTCCTAGTTACATTTTTCCGCTGTTACTCTTGCTTTTATATCTTGCCAGTTTAATCTGTTTGCAATCTCGCTGCACACATTCGATTGGCCACATAGCATCGATTTATAAAGACAATCGGCTGTTGTTTATATTACACCTACGATCTGCCTCAGATTGCCTTTGCCTCAACTAAACACCTTTAAAAATTGTATCGGGTATAAATGTCTTGGTTTGGTTTTTTTTTTTAGTGCATACTTTGAGACGAACCAAGGATCCAGGCCACCCTGTTAAAAATGGTTACCGACGCCAATGGACATCAATTGCGACCGGGGTATCAATCCGCCAACACTGCCTACTGGGGCATGGGAATTTTCTCGATTCCCTGGAACTACGGTGGCTACGGTGCCCTATAAACCGAAACAAGGTTGTGGTTGTACAATGCTTGTGGCCGAAAAAAGCCCCCGGTGGGACCCAGTCCCCCTGTAAGAAAGGGATCTACCCCTCCTACTTCTCCTAAAACGGATAATTGTGATGGATAAATTAATAAGTAATGTCGGTTATTTTGCAATCTTTAAAACCTATTTTAATGAATGAACATTTATTAAAAAGCCAATTTTAATTTTTATAAAAAAAATATAAATAATTAAATTGGACAAATTAAATAAGGTTAATTATAAATAAAACGTTAAATTTACCGGTCGGTTGTTAAAAACACAGAGCCATAACTCCTTTTCATTTGCCTTTTTCATTAAAAAAACAAAACGGCTCATTAAAATGGAAGTCGTCTTTGTTCAGGATCTTTCCACAGTTTTTAATTTTCGTTTTCCCCTTTGCAGTCAAAAAGTTAGGTCTTTGTTAAAGATTGTTTTTAATAAAAATATTATAAAAATATTTTTAAAATTTTTAACTTTCGAAATTTTCTGTTTCATATATAACTAGGATTTTCAAGCAACCCTTTATAGTGGTAAACTTTCCTTTACCCCCATGGGGTGTGGGTTTTGAATTCCCATTTTTTGGCTTCGGGACTAGGCAGTATTATGTTACCATTGGAAATATTATTATATTTTTCGTTTAAAATCTGAAAGTAATAACAATTTAATTTTGTTTATTTTCCTTTTCATAAAATGAAATCTTAAATCTCTAAAAAAACAAAAATTGTGTTAAAAAAAATCGAAAACTACCGTTCTGTAAAGACAATAAAAAAATTTCAACTTCAATTTCAAAAAAAATATTGGAAACTTAAAGACCTTAAATAAATTTCCATTTGAAAGAATAAATTTATTTTTTAAAAAATTTTTCCATCAAATCAACAATCTCTTGCGCAATTATTCCCCTAAAATCTCTCGACGCCCAAAACAGAACGCCAATTTGTTTTAATAATCCCGGTTGGCCTTGGAACTTCAACCCTTATTCAAACAAATTACCGAAACGATTCAAAACCTTATTTTCAGAAGATGTTATGCCTTTCTTTTGAAGTTTCCTTAAAAAATTTAGTTTTGTATAAATTATTTTTTTTAATTTATCGAATTTAAAATTTTAATTCCTGCAGCAGTAAAAACGTTCCGCTTCCAAATAACAAAAATACTCTTTAGGAAAAAACTAAATTTAGTCAGTTCAATTTCAGTCACAACCCTATTCCAGATGGGGAAATATAACAAGGTTACCCCAAAAACTTTTTCAACGCTGCAATAAAAAATTTTTAAAATTTTGGTTTAATGACGAGATGTAACATTTGGATCAAATCCCTTTTTCCTTCTTCAACAGTGTCTATTGGTAACATGGACCGAAGAAAACCTTTTTTTTTGGTCAAATCAAGCTTAATTTTCCCCGCCCTTTGGGTTGAAGGGGCAGGGGATGAAACTTTCCGGCCAAATGGGATTGGTATCCCACTAAAGTTGGTTTTTCTCATTCCTTAGCCGAATGCGGGTCCCCCTTTGGCAACTGGCCTATACATTAAGGCCCCCCCCGACCCTTATGGGGACCTGGGCATTTGGGGCTGTTTCCAGGCAGGGACCAGTCGCCGTTCCAACTCTGGACGCCCAAACCTTCTTTTTAGGACCCCGGCGGTGGGTGTCTCTTTCCGCAGCTTCTTTTCGGGCCATCACTCATGGCCAGATCCAAAGGACGGCGCCCAAGACCCGGCCTCCCTAAATATACCGCCGGCCACCCGGCGGGCAAAAGCTGGCGCCGGGCCGAGGACGCCCTCAAGATCTTTGCCTTCAGGGTCGGTTGGCCGGAAAAATGGGTATCGCATGGGGCCCCCTTCAACCCCTGGTGGCCGGCTAATCCGGGCGGGGAACTAAATCCCAAACCTGGGGCGGCACAGAATGGCTATCTTCAAGATGAAAAGAGGTGCGTCGGGTTTGCCCGGAAAAATGGGCAACTGCACCAAAAGGGAAGGGTCAGTCGGAAGCCCTGCCCAGAATCCGCCCAAACCCGGTAAGAGTTGTGGAAGGCGATTTTGTACCGGAAACATTTGCGGACGATGTCTTTGGGTGCCTCCGGGAACCGGGCGGGATCTTTAAAGGCAGGGAAACGTGCCCTCGCCCAGGTGCAGAACTGGAAAATAAACAAATTAAATTCCCCACGGGAAGGCAATGCTTTTCCCCAAATTAAAATACACCCCCGGTTTCTGCGCATGGGCGGGGACATCGAACATAAAAAAAAGTCCTGGGCCCTTACAATAGGCAAATTGGCGGTTTTGTCCCAAAACTTGTTGCAAGGTCCAGCGAATACAAACAACCGGCTGGAAGGCCCGCCAAGATCCGGGGCTTAAATCCGGTCGCCGGGACCGGTATTATAAACCGGCATCCCGGCCGGCGCTTGGAAGCCGACGACTCATCGGGGAAGGTTCAGGCGCCGGCCAACTAAAATTCGCGGAAAACGGTCGGAAGTCATTAGGGCTCTGGGCCGGTCTCCCGCTAAGCCAGCGCCGCCCGCAAGGATTCCCCCGGATCTTAGGATCAAGGCGGCCCTCTTTCGAGATAAAGGCCGCCTGGCAGTGGAAGGACCAGGGGCGAGGTCAACGCCCTACCAACTCCACACCCGGCTGGGTTGGGTAGGGCCCGGGTTACCGTCTGTCTGGACGACATTTGAAATTTTCCCAACATGCCCAATTAAGATTTTAAGACGGGAAAGAAAATAAAGGTTGGGGGCACTATCCCTTTGGGATGGGCCAATGAGCAAAAAATTAAAGGTTGGGAATTTCCGTTTGCAAGGGGCTTCGGCTCCCAGGGAAAGGGGTGGCCTCATTCCACGACTTAAGTTATAACTCAAGGTTGCCGGAGGACCTCGGTAAGTGACTCCTCACCACCCCGATGGCGGTGGGCGGAGGATTGGAAACTGAAAAATCGGGCCGGCCAGCCTCTGGGTTAAACTCTGTTCCGGGTGTGGGGAAGGGCCCGGACCTCTTGGCGAAAGGGCCCCGCGGTAAAGGCGACCCGGACCTGACGGGGGTTTATTCGTCAAAAAGTTCTTCGGCGGTCCATTGGCGGGTGGAACCGGCGCCAAAGGGCCAACTGCCTCGACCCCAAAACTCCTTCTTCCCCATTCTGTCGACCGCCCCACGGTCAGGGGACTGGTCTGGGCCCCTGCTCTTTGCAGATTTGACGAAACGGGCTTTGAGGGGTACCCCCTAAATGCCGGGATAGCGCGGCGTGCGTTGCGGTAAGAACCCGCAGGCCTGGTGCAAATAACTTGATGTCCGGGCAACGGTAGGGACAGAGTAGGCTGGAACTCGAAAATCAAATTTAAAATTACCGCATCAAATTTGGAAACATTATAAAAATAAAAATTAGTCCAAGGCCCCTTCTTAAATTTAGCCCAAAAAATCATTAAAGTGTAAAAATTGGAATAGAGTTAAAGGTTTGGAACCCATATAAAAAATATGTTTAACCATATCATGATTTTTAAGTGTAATAGGTTGAATGGAATGGAAATTAGGACATAAGATAATAATGTAAAAATAGTTTGTAAAACATAGGGGGAATTAAATTTTTAAAAAGGGTGGTGGCGGGTAAAAGTACAATGAGAATGTAACAAAAATTAAAGTAAAAATTGTAAACAAAAAAAGAAAAAATAAAATCGTGAAATTAAGTAACAAAAAATAAAGATTTAACAAACCGGTAAAACCTTTTTTAAATAAAAAAAATAAATAACAAAAAGAACCTTTGCAGATATAGAACAAAAAGGCTCACCAAGGACCCCTGATTAACGTTGAGAAAGCCTTTAAAAAAAAAATATATCCTTTAGCAGGTTGAAACCCTTTGGACGGTGTTTACTCCCTCTGGGCTTCCCTCCTTCTAACCCAACCGGAACACCCTCGTCAACTTTCCAAAACAGCCGTGTCCGAAACTGCGTAAGTAATTTTTGGGACCCGTGTCTTTGGGAACCATCACTTTATGGGGTAAGAACCCTTATGACATCCGGCCTTTGGGAGGCTACTTGGCTGCAGCTTCCAATCCTGTGTTCAATTCTCTCCTCATTATTTTTCTGGGGCCTACCGGTGGCACTCCCCCTCCCGCGCCAAAAGAGCCAGACGCTGGGTTTGCCTCAGGTCCCAATGCAAGGGAACCCAGCCCCAGGCACGCCGCCGTGGAATGGTTCGGTGGTGGCTTGGCCAGGATCTAACCATTGATTTTTGAAACCTCCTTCCCGTGATGAGGCCTATCAGATGCCTGGGCCATGGACCCTGGGGTGACCAAATGATGGGTTTCCATTTGGGTTGAAGCAGACTGCCAAATTGCCGCTGTAAAGTCCTCGGACGCGAAGGCGTTCAAAATGGGCTAACGCCTCCATTAATGGTCCCGGATAGGGCCCGATATTTCCCAAGCCGGTTTTGTCAAACGCCCGGACGTCCGGCAAACGATGTGGGCGTCCCGAATGGCTGTTCAAGGCCCTTAAAGTACAGGGCCCTCGGTTTTTTGAAACCCACCCCTATTGGGAGGAAATTCCCCCCTGGCTTCTCTTTTTAGGTGAGGACAGGGTGCCCTTATCCACTTTCATGGACCCCCCATCCGTAAACCTCTGGCGCACCTGGGCCTCTCAGAAATCCATCCAAGTCTTTTTTTTCCCTCTTCTTTGCCTTCCATTTGGTGGGGCTCGAAGGGAAAATTAACCGTCCGGGTGGATGCCCGGAACTTTAAAGGGTTTTTTTGGCCCAGGGTAACAGCTGAAACCCGGGCCCACAGGGGATTGGCGGCGTGCCTTCAGCTACCGCAATCTGGGAAGCCACCCCGTTTGTCGGAAAGGCCTGAACCAGGCCCTTAAGAAAAATAAAATTTTCCTTGGATATATAATTTTTAAAGGTTAAAATAGGTTAAAGTTAATAAAAAAATGTTAATGGCCAGGCCGTTAAATTGGGGTTTAACTTTGGACGACTTACTTTTATATTCCAAATATAAATGAAAAATTCCCCCTTTCCTCCATTAAATCAACTAATTGGTTTCCTTCTGAAACCTTTATCAACAACCGCATACAACCGCGCCTCCGCGGTCCCGGCCCACGTGTTTTCCCGGTCCAAGCTCACCCCTCAAAGTCAACGTCCTCCATAATGAACCTCGTCTCGCTGCCCCATCAGGTTTTAAAGGAGTGCACCTCGCTCAAGGGGCCTTTGTTGCACCCTTTAATTCATCGCGGTTGGAATTTTTGCGCCCTTCAAGGCGGTCGGCTTGTGCCTGTTTTTGCAACTCTTTCCCATTTGTTAACTAACCTTGGTGTTTGCCGAGTTAATAATAAACGCATATCTTTGTGGGGTTAATTTTTTGTTTCTTGGCCAAACCAAGTTGTTTTAAACTTTACTGGGCCCTGAACTTTTAATTATTCTTTTCTAGTTTCAGAACCAGTCGAACCACACCTCCCTGCCCACCCGGCGGCGGTGGAACTCTACCCCGGCAATCGCCGGGATCACCAATGCGTTGGATGGCCGCAACCAATGTCTCGCCTCAGCTAAAAAATCGCTCCAAAGGTCCGACCAAAGAACTCTCGATTGGTGGTCGTTTCCAAAATTGGACATACCGATTGACCGACGCCCTTCGCTCATATCGACACCTCCCGGTCACCCAAGTCCTACCTCAACGCCCGGGCGTGCAGGCCATTTCCCCTGAAGATGATAGCGACGACAATTATGTCGACGTTAATCCACGGAAATCCGGATATGGAAGTCGGGCCATCAAAACCCCAAACCGGCAGGCCAAACCGTCAAATCCAAGGAAACCGAAAGGTCCGCACCTCTTCCCCCCGTCCCTCCCGTCAAGGCTGCAAAGCCTGCCATTCCACCTGCCCCCAGCGGGTTTCAAAACATCCATCCCCCAATCCCAGGCCCCAACCCCATTTTACCCAGCCTCGCCCGGGCCGGCTATAGGTGAAAACCCCCCCATCATTCTTTCAGGAGGAAGGAAAGGGGTAGTTCGCTCGGCCCTATCAACAATTTAAATTTAAGGGGCGTCTAATGGCAATCGGGGATCAAAATTACAATTGAATAACTCAGATGATTTTGGGAAGGTGACCTTTTTTGAAGGAAACACCAGTATCCCTTACATTCCGGCTCCCGGTGAGCGCGTCTTGGCGATGGTCAAAGGGCTTGCCTAAGGGGAATCCATGTCGGAAATAACTTTCCGGCATTAAAATTAGACATTCAATCCTAGAAATTTTCATTTGTTACCACCCAAACGCTCTTAAGGTATGGGTGCTGGTCACCTCGAGCGCACCAAGGGTATGCGCTCTACGGTCGAGCAACTGTGGGGATCGGCAAACCCTCTTTTGAGCGGCCTCATTCTTTTTTGCCAGGGCAGTGTCCTGCCGAAATATTCCCCACGCTGCGTGGAATTTTTCGCCCCCTCGTTTGGTTCCTCCGGGGATCACGGTATCGCATCCTGTCGGACCCAGGACAAAGAAATCCCTCGCCACCTTTGAACCTCCTGGGGTTTGCGTTAACTGCCGCAATCCCGGCCACCGGTAACTTCCTCCGGCTGCCCTAAGGCCCAAAACGAAATACCTCGATCCGGGGAAACCTCTTCCACGACCACCCAATCCCAATAGCACCCATTTCCCACCCCTTCGTCCTTCCAACCTTTGGGGTTCCCCTTCTGTAACAAAGCCCGGAACCGACTCGAGCGCCGGGCGGCCGCTCCCCGCTTGGAAAACCCAGCCTGGCCTTAATGGCGCCAACAAACCGCCGCGTCCTTTTCTTAAATCACTAGATCTTTTTAATCTGGGTGGGTTTAATCAAAGCAGCGAAAATTTCGCCGCCGCCGCCGGCGACCCGCAATAATAGGTTTTTCCCTTCTTGTGAAATACAAGAACTTTTACTGCCCTTAAAGGCTTGGGTGGCGACACCTGCGGTAGTCAGACACCCCTACACTTAGGTGTGGGCCCAAACACCCTCATGACTCCGGCCCCACCGGTGGGTCATCCTCCCCCTTTCTTGACGCAACAACAAAATTAGATAGGGCGTTGGGGTTCTTGCCCAACTTCTTCTCCCAGCGCCAACCCTTTAAAGTGGTAGGAAAAGTTTAATGGAGCTCTTCTGGCTGTTAAATGATCATTGCAAGCGTCTGAATCAAGGAGGCGTCGGCCCACCCTGGGCACCCTCTTTCAGCATGCTAACGGAACCCGGTGACGGCCCAAGCCTGGGCTCCCCTTCTGGGGGCCCTTGGTGAATTAAGTCATATGGGGCCCTGTGGCCAAGGCCCCCAAACCCGGTTTGTTCCTGTGGTTTATTCCCAGGGCCGGGATCCGTCAAAAAAAAAACTTTATATAAATCTTTAATCGGTCCTTGGGTTGGCAGTTGGTGTTCCCTTGGGTTTAAAACGGACAATACGCCTCCTGGCTGGCGGTGGCCCTCGCGTTATAAACCCCAAGGTTTTATAAGCCGGAGACAATTTGGGCTGATCCCCAATTGTCCGAAAACCAAAAATTTCACGCGTCGGATGGGCTGTTGGAGGTCAGTCCAACAACCAACCCCATTTGGCTGATTCCTGGTAAATACGGTCCAAAAACCCCCTAATGGCGGGCCCATAATTTAAAGTGAATCAATAATTAAATTAAGACTGATACATTCCCAAATTAACGTCTAATTTAATTTCCGAAGAAAGATTTTTTAATAACCAAAAGTTGCTCTATAGTTAGCTGTCTTCTTACATGTATTGACGGGAAAATTCATGGTAAACATTTTTATTTCTATCAAAACTCCGACGATTAGTCAAAGTAAACCAAGGGGAATGAAATTTCCATCACTACTACCTAATAAATAGTATTTATATTATTATATAATATTAATTGATTTTATGCGGTATTTTTCTTGGATTCAACATCAATGTCAGCATACTACTTAGCCCAAAGTAATAAATAGAATAATTTTTAATAAAATGAATCCATCATAAGTGACCCTAAATTTGGTTTGAATCTTTTCCAAATTTGGGCAAAAATGGTACGGGTTCTGCATTCTTTTTTGAACAGGCCTTTCAGAATAAATTTGGAATGTTTTTTAAAAATTAAAATTGCTTACTTAACAGACAATTTACTATCAATTAAACCGTTAAAAGTCAAACGAATAATTTATCATTATAAAAGTTAATTTACAAAATAAGCAAATGCTGTTGCGTTCCAAAATAATAATTTAAGCGGCAACCTTTACTAGTTTTTTAGAAAAATTAAATTCAAACAAACAACTTTGCTGAAAGGAAAACAATATTAATAAAGTTTTAAAACGACTGGTTGCCAAAAAAATAAAAGGAGACTCTTATTAAATGGAGTCCTTATAAGATACTTTATTCAGTAATTGTATATAAATTTTTGCCTATTTCCCTCAAAAGCATTAGGAGTTAAAACGTACTTGTTTCCGGGTCTGATGGACCCAAAGAACAGCGTTTTGTTGGAAACAAAGATTTAATACCCTATTTTTTTTTAACCGTGGAAATGCCACCAAAACCCCTCCGCCGGGGGCAAGACAGGTTATGTCCGGACTCGCACCAAATTAAAATCCCACGTTGTTCCTTTTAGAGAAGGTCCGGGAAGCTTGGCAGTCTTCTGTGACCCCCCGTATTTATAACCACCAGCCTCCATCTCGGCCGCCCGTTCTGCCTCCCCTCTGGGCGCCTCCCAGCCCATCTCCTCCGGTCAGCCCGCCTCCCTCAGGCCCCGTGGGGTTTCCTCTTGCAATGGCCCAGGCAGGTACTAAAGCCTCTTTGGATGGGAACCTGTTGGGCCGACCTCAAATTGGGGGCGTTTGAACCGGCTTTCAATTTGAACCCTTCCCTTGTCTGCCTGCATGTAAATTAATAAAATGAATTACATTAAAGTTTCTTTAAGTAAATGGCCCTTTTATTTTTTATTATATCAAAACAAAGGTTTTCTTTCTGGAACATTTTGATTTTTTAAACATCTTTTAAAAGACGTCTTGAGTTAAACCAGCGTTTTTTAATTTATTAACAAAGGTTGTGTTTTTTTTTTTTATAAGTAATTTTATACAAATCTTTTTGACCATTTTTTGATTTTGAAGCTTTTCCTGTATTTTACGCTTCGTTTTAGCTTAAAATCCAAATTAACCTCTGGACAATTGAATAAATTAGACAAAAATTTACATTAACGTTTACATTTAACAAAAATTTTTGATAAACAATTTTCTTTAAATTTTAAAAGTTCAAATCAAGTGGAAGGCAAAATTTGTTTATATAAAATTTTGTAGATATTTGATCTCTAATTTTAGTCTTTGAACGAAGAAAGGAAAGAAATATTTTCAATACCCCTTAATGCTACGAACAATATGAAAAACTGAAAATTTTCTAAAACCTCTTGGCAGTAATTGTACCTCTATCACTAATATAGGAATGGAAAGCGCATTAACTACACCTGAGCTATTTTGGTTGCCTTGGTATAAAAATCTTTTAAAAGGTCCTTTTCGGGCTTATTTAGGTTACTTTTCCAATTGTAAATGTTGTTTTGTGCTTTTAAAAATATCTGTCACTACGGAACTTTAAAGGAGGACTTTTATATTTTTGAAAAATAAATATTTTAAGCTAAAATATTTCTTCCATTTCTTATATAAATTAAAAAAATATATCAGCAATATTTTTGTTTTTACACCTGATTTACCACAAACGTAATCAGATATTAACAATTAAATTTAACAAATCGCTAATCCTAAAGTTTTTTAATCCTTATCTATTGGTTTCTCCAACAATTGCCAATTATAGGCTATTGGTTAAAATTACTAAAAGTTGTTAAACGACCATATTTATCAAGTAAAATGTTTCCAAAATTTACCTAAAACACTAATGCGGTTTGCGATCTTTTTAACTTCTAATTTTTGATCATCCCTTTGTAAAATGTTTTAACCATATACATTAAAACATTAATTTAAATATTATTCCTTAAAATAATTTCGTAAGATCGGAATGAAACAGATGATGTAAAAGTAATCTCAAAATTTTTATGTTTTATGTATGTTATGAAGAAATAACTTAGTTTTTAGTTTTTCCCTTGAATTAAAAAAAAACAATCAAAAGTTTTAATTTTTAACCAAAATACCTACTTTATATCTTGCATAAATTCAACTTTGGGAAAAAAGATTAACTAAAAAAATCAAGGTTAGCAGATTTTTAAATAAATATAATGAACCCACCTTCGTGGTCTTGGGATCCTATTTAAATATCATTAACTTTCAAAATTTGGGGTTTTATTTTCTTGATAGTGAATCATTTTCTTAAATATTTTCTCCTGCTTCCTATGAAATCAATTCATGATGTTTCATCAAGGAATACTATCAAATAATAAGAAGTTACCGGTTTGGGTTTGTTGCCCAACACTCAAAGGATGTTCAACAAAGACCATTTGAAGGCCACTATCAAACGTCTGTACCTTAAAGGGGTGACTGCTCTAAAAAACAACGCCACCTTTTGCTGTAAAGGAAGTTTAAAGTTTCAATGTTCCCTCTGATCTTTTTCAATACTTTGCTTTTTAATTCCCTTGGATAATTTTTCCTATTTTAAAATTTGACATTGGTTTTATTAAAAGCCGTTGATTTTACTACCCACTGGGGCTAAAATGCATTTCATCTTAACTATTTTATGAAAATAAAAATATTTTTTAAGGCCAATCATCATCAGCCTTTGTTAGTCTACCTGGACTTAGGCCTCCCCTAATGGCCTTCTCCCAAAAGGCGTTTTGGAACCCATCCCCTACGTTTGTCAATTTTGGGGTTTGGTTAAGGTGGACAGACTCTTTACATTCCTAACTAACACCAAAACAACAATAAGCAAAAGTTGCTTCCCCTATTCAAAACCTCCGGTTAAAAAGGGTCCAATACCAAGTAGAAGTGACGGTCCAATAAAAGAGTGGTTGTATGCCAATGTTTGTGAAAGATCCAACCAATAATTATTAAAAGACTTTAAATTTTACCTTTTTATTTACTTTCTGCTAGCTATTATCCCAAAGTTTATTATAGGATCGTCCTCTTATCCTCCATATTTACTTCCTTTTTTAATAATAAAAATAATTTTGAAATCTCCAACAGAAATGCAGGTAAAAGTGTATGTAATATTAGAACGACCAAATTGATTGACTTCCCAAAAAGAAGGTGGGAGACCGGTTTAATTGAAAAGGAAAGTTGACCTAACCATCAAAATCTCATCTGATACCAAACATTGGGCTTAAATGTGAGGCCTAAAGTCCGTCCTCCCCTCCGCTCCCTCAAGAGGCCAGTCCTTTTGCCCCAAGGTTTAAGGAACCGGAACGGAATATTCAAAACCACCTATTAAGTAAATATTTTTTGGTCAAAACCATTTAATAATGGGTGTTTATTTATTTAAATGAGACAATTTACGGCCGTAAACTATTTTTCCCGGTTAAAATAAGCTCCGCCAAGTAAAAATTCGAGATGAATCACATAACCCAAAACCCAAAAATCTATTAAAATTGTGGAATAATTATAAAGTAATAATTAAAAAGTTTCGAAACTGGATTTACAGCAATAAACAATCTATAAATCCTTAAATTCTAATTTTGTCTGACCCATTGTTTGATTGTTAATTGTTGCTATTTCAGTCCCGAAATTAACTTTATGTGCCTCTGGTGCATTGGCCGTTGATTTTTCCCCATTTTTTCGTAACATTTTGCCATGGCTTAAAATGGAAACTAGTCAGGGTGGCTCTTTGCTTAAAACTAGGGGTTGGGGTCCAAACCCCTAAGAAACAACCTGTGTTATTTTTGTTGGTCAGGGTAATATCGATCAAATTCCAATTTCTTTAATTAATATAAAATTTTTCAGTTTTAAATTGGACCGCCGGAAGTGCCAACTTTTAAACATAAATATCACACAATTTCATTTGGGAGTAGACAACAAGTGTATTTGAAAAATAACGCGCTTCTGAATTGGGTATTTTATACTTGTTAGAAAGTTTAAAATAACGGCTAAAAATTTAAAAAACCACCTCTGAGGTAAAATTGTTTTTGTCTAACAACTTAATTTAATTACAATAAAATTAAATATTTTTTTCTTATTTTACATATATTTTTCCAAATCCCTTATTTTTATAAAACTATACTAAAATTTTAAATTTTTGGGTTTCAAATTAACATTCAAAACTTTATGAAATCTATAACATTTTCAAATTTTTTTGTATAGTTGCGTGTGAATTTGAGCAATGCCCCGGGAAACCGATAAATATGTGACAGGAAGTTAAAGCAATTTCTCTACGACAACCCGAACTGGGGCGAATTCCCTTTAACGAGAAAAAACGTTTTTTCGATAGAACAAACATTTATTCACTATATTAACCTAATAATTTTCTCGGTTAAATTTATTCTTTTTAAGTCTTAGATTTTTTAATTTGTTGTTAATAATCAAAATCTCATAAAAAGATTAAAAGCATTTGTTTATTTACTATTTTTTCAGGTTAAAAGGCTTTAAGCTGAAAGGCTGATGATATCGAACAGTATTCTTTCAAACAGGAAAGAACGGTGGTGCTTTGGGACACTCAAATAATAGTGTTTGCGAGTTCTACTAATGTTTAATCCTTCCTTTCCTTTTTTTCTAATCAATAAAAAGAAAGAAAGGGACCTAAACCTTTCTAGTTTTTTTTGGGTATGGAATAAAGCTCATTTACTTGGAATGAAATACAGTCCATAATTTTTGCCCAAAGCAGTGGGTTAAACACTACTGTGTCTCATTTGAATGGCACCGTAACCGGTGACTTTGTTGGGTAAATAGGACTGAACATTCTAAATTTGTGTCACGGTAGGGCGCTTAAGGTGCCCTGGGTTATCAAAGTCTATGGGTGTTGATGGTCCTTTCCACCAGGTGGCTCCGACTGCTCGTCTCTTTATTGGAAAGGAAAAATATAATACAAATTCTTTTACTCTTTATGTTCCGGTTTTTGTCATTAAAAATCCGTTGGTCTAAAACTTCTTACCCGGTTAAAATTTTTTACTCTAACTTAATAAGCAATATTTTAAAATAAAAATACTGTTGTTAAAAACCAATTGAAAAAATATTATTTCCTGGTTGATTCATCTGTTTAAAATGTTTAATTTGGTTACCGGAAAAACTGTATCTTCCAATAGGCTAGCCTCATTTCTTAATTAGGTAAAAAATAAATAATGCTTCCCCTAATAATAATCGCCCTAATCAAACGTTAAAAGGTCCGATTCTTCGGCAAAATAGGTTGGGAAAATAATTTATTCGGGGAGGTTTGGAAAAGATTCACAAAGAATAATAAAAAGTGCCATTCTGTTATTCATTTTAAAAAATAAAGAAAAATAAAAAAAGTCAAAATCTATAAATCCCCAAAGTGGATTAAGTTCCTTCTTCAATATTATTTTAAAATCTTATATTCTTTGGGTAACCATAGTTCCTTGAGTTTTTCCGTACCAATAACATAGATAGGAAGGGCATATTCTTGGTTAATGAATATCCCAAAAATTATGATGGAATTTTCTGTCATTTTAAAAGTCACGCTATCACTTTAAGGTTACGATAAGTGCATTCTCTTTTGAAAAAATAAAAAACCCAAAGTCAAGGTGTAAACCTGATTAACTTTTCTCCTCCATTTTTATTTACCCGTATACTTTGCAAATTACTGCCAAAATATTTTTTTCTTTGGTCATTTTAAAAATAAACCAGGCTACATCCCGAGACTACCGGTGGGCTCTATTCCTTATCCCTCCATTTTATCACAGTTTTTCATCATGAGAAATTTCGGAAATTTTAAAATATTTCAAATTATATGTTTTGGAGATAAGGAATGCGATACTAAGGTTTAGAATAGAAATAGGTTTTGTTTTTTATTAAAAGATCTACCCCCACACGGCCCTGGAAAATTTCAAAACGTCGGGAATTTAAAAATTAAAATAAACGCGATAAAATCCTAAAGTAATTTTAAAAAAATTTTTCTAAAATTATTAATTTATGACAATCAATAAAACAGCAATGTTTCTTGGGCTGTAACAATAAACTCAAGAAAATATTTAGAAATATTTAAATAAATACAAAAAATATTAAATTCCAAAACCTATTTCTTGAAAAACATATTAAAAGGATGCTGTTTATTCAACAAAAAAAACTTTTTTCGGTTTTTTAACTTTAATGGTAGGGCAATATTCAAAGTTTTGACCTTGAAACCAGAGCACAAAGGGGGCGGTCAGTGGTTTTGGTGTAAAACTTTTTGGCCATTTGGAATCTGTCAAGTGCCCCAAAACCGGGTTGGTTAACAGTTTGTGAAGGTTGGTTTATAGTTGAAAATACAAAAGGAAAAAATTAAAAATTATATTTGAAAGAAGTTTCCATTCCTTAATTTTTTGGAAAGATTCTCAATATTTATATTAAGTTTTTTAAAATAGCTTGTTGCCCGCGTTCCATCGGGTGGTAAATATATAAAATATATATTTAAAATCCAATTAACTAAAGTTCCCGATTTTCACAAAAATCGGACCGGCAGTTCTAAAATGGGAAAGGAACTAACTCACAGATGAACAACTTTTTTTATTTTTAAAAAATTTAATAATTTATATTAATGCTCCTTAGCTTGCATGGGCATTTTTATTCTTAGGAATACTTCAATAATTATTTTGCAGCAATTGTGGTTTTCTACCATACATAAAGATGATGTGTTTTCTCTGACACCCACGACAAAACGGCGATAACGGGTGTAAAATTCAAAAAGGCGGGATCCGTATACCCTTCAATCTTAACAAAGGTTTGTCATCTAAATGCGCAACCATTTCTCATCGACAAAATTACAAAGTTATTTGAAATATGTCTTTAAAACATTAATACACCCTATTTTTTGGTTATTTTTCAATTTTTTTTCTTTGGTATTTTGCGTAATAAATTTGGAATATTGTAAAAAACACTGAATTTACTCTTGCCAATCTTAAACAAAATTTTTATTTATAAATCAACTTATTAAACTGTTCAAAGCTCTCTTAAAACCTTTATGGCGGAAGTTTTTTTAACATTTTTTATTTTTTTAGAACAAACTTTTAAGTAATTAAGTTAAATTGTTTTTAATTTTTTGATTTTTGATGGAAGTCTTATCAATTAAATATCTAACAAAAAAAAACCTCACTTTTGTAAATGATATTTAATAATTTTTCTTAATACTTAATAAATATCTAAAAAGGGACTCACGCCGAAAATTTACTTTATCCATATAAACTTCATCAAATTTAAAGGTGAGGATTAATCAATTGGTTTGTTTTAACCCTTTGCTTAAAACCCTTGAAAAGAATACTTCCAGTAATTGTTTTAATAAAACATGAAACATCTTTTATATAATTGTCCGAAGGTTTTAGAATATTGATTTCTATTTTACTTGGGTCCCTGATCGCAGAATCAGGAAGTTTTTGAAACCACTTTTGTCTTTAAAACTAAAGGGTTACTGTGGGCCGGGTTCGTGGCAGGAAACTGAAACCTGGGCCGAA
>JAGSMT010000772.1:0-42734 GCA_029286875.1 Lamproptera curius
GCCGTTGAAAACCAGCAGGATTCCCCGCCCCAAAGTGAGGGGGCAGCGGGGGGGGCCCCCGGACCAAGATGGAGCGGCCGGTATACCCACTAAAACCAACGGTTGTTCCTTTTCTCATGTCGTGTAGCGGGGCCGGGGCACGATCACAGTTTCGGCGACCCCTGGGACGTGGCCCCCTGGCCTTTTCCCCGGGTGTTGGGACACCCGGGCGAGGCCGTGCCGGAACAAACAGCACGGGCCCCTCTGAGCCCCTTCTGGGCGGCCCTCTGCCGGCCGCCCAGGGGCCGGGGGGGGCCGCGTACGACCCGGCGCCCCCTTCGCGGATACCAGGCGCTCACGGCCCCTGCCCTTTCCGCGGCCTCCTTCCGGGCCACCGTCCGCAGAAAGGGAGGCGCCCCACGACCTTTTCTTCCTAAATCCTGCGCACAGGCAGGAAGGAAAGGCGTGCCCCACGACACTACGCAGCCTGGCGTTGCTCGACCCAGGCTGGCACCTTTCCAGCGCGTGTTTGGGCGTTCCCCAAACAACGCCAGTGGTGGCACCTTCCGTGGCCTTTCCCACGCGGCACAGGACCCTGAAACAGCCGTGTCCGAGAAACTTGGGTCCGGGGAATGTTAGGAGCCTCCTCCAGCCACCAAATAGGGGGTGGTTTCGATGACGGCCGGGGGCCCAGCCGCAACTCCCATCCCATTGCAAGGAGCGCACCATTTTCCACGACTTCAAAGAGTTTTCCACATCGTCCAACCCAAAACACGACGGCCGTAGGCGGGGGCGACCGCCGGACGCCCTCCTTTGAATGAGGACGAGCGCCCGTCCCACCCTGGGTATTAAGGTTGACCCAGACAGGCAGAAAACATCGCCCTACCTGGCCCAGGGGCCCTAGGGCCAGCGAGCGCGCCCGGAACGCATCGACCCGGGCGGTGGGTTTGCCCTCATTTTAAGAAGGGCCGCACCGAACTCTCCGGGCGACTTTGGCGCCCGAACGGGTCGACCTCATCCGTGCCATTTGGGACCATCGAAGGTGCCGTGCCTTCGCTGTGGGAATAAAGCCTCGGCGATCGCCGCTACCAACTGCGGCGCCGACTTGGTGAGTGGCCCGGAAGCCTGTTCATTACCATTTTGTGGCCGCCCCACGGTCACCGTCCAGCGCCGCCACCTTCCTCTAGCCCGGGCGATCGCCCTCGGCTATTCCCATTTTAAGCCATCTTTTTGCTGAAAGAGGGAAACACCCCCGGCCGGGTCTTCCGCTGTCGTCCCCGAAAGGGTGTAGAGCGCGCCGCGATGGCCCCCCATCGCGGCATTTTGGATTCCCCCAGACACCCGTTTAGGAGAGAGTTTCCGGGACCACGCGTGCACCCTGCGACATTGGCGTCCCGAGCCATTGTGCCCTCCCTCCACACAAATATTGGGCGCAGAAACCCACGACTGCACCATTTGGGCCCCTTCAGAGCCCGGCCAGGCTTGAGGGCCACCGGGGCCGTCCCCCGGTCCGGGGGCCGGATAAAGGGAGGGCGGAGACCCCGAATGATATAACGATGCCAAAGGGTCCACGCCCGTCAACACCTTCCAGCCCTGAGGGCGAGGGGCGGGGCAGGAACGAACACAATCGACCGCCCGGGCCTGAACACATGGTTTTACCGAACCCCTGTTTAAATGACAGCCCGACCCCAGGAGCCACTCCTGTGTCCCCGCGCGTCGCCGCAGGTGCCCCGCCGGGGATTTGGCGTTGAGATCCCCGCGACCAGACAGGGAAGGGTCCAAGAACGGATCAGTGACCCCAATCGGTCTTGGTATTCGAAGTCGGGAGATCTGTTGGGAGAAAGTGTGAAACAACCAAATTCCAACAGAGCGCCGACGAAGCCTGACCTTTCCACGTCCTCGGTTGAGGGGACCCCTCAGCAGTCCCGCAGACCACGCCCGGGGCGGGTCCCCCCAGTTATTGCTGGGGGAACGTAATACGGTTCCGGACAACCTGACCACCGCCAGCCTTTGAAAACAAGAGGTCCTAGTTGGGCAGTGTCGAGTCTGGGAACCTTTTTTTTTTTTTTGCCGTTGGAAAATCCAGGGGATTCCCGCCGCCAAAGGAGGGGAAGGGGGATATGGGGCCCCGACCAAGATGGAGCGGGCCGGTATACCCACCAAAGAACCAAACCCTTCCTTTTCATTCGTTGAGCCGGGGCCGCAGGCACTGATTACAGTCATCGGCGACCCTGGCGGCGACGTGGCCCTCTCGGCCTTTTCCCGGGTGTTGACACCCGGAACGCGTTTTAGGGCCGCCAAAACAAACAGCACGGGCCCCTCTTGAGCCCTTTCTTCTGGGGCACCCTTTGCCGGCCGCCCGGGCCCAGTGTCAGGGGAAACCCGGCGTACGCCACCTTCGGCGCCCGGCCTCTTCTGCGGATAGCCAGGGCGCTCACGGCCCCCCGTCCCTTTCCGCGGCCTTCCCCATCACGTCCCGCAAAAGCAAGGACGGGCGCCCCACGACCTTTCGTTTCAGCATCCCCCAACGGCAGGAAGCGGGTCGGCCCCCTGACACTACGCAGCTCCGGCGGGCCCGACCCGTGGGACTTTCCAGCGCGTGTTTGGGGTTTCGGCACATACGCCAAGGGTGGACTTGAGGTCCCCGGGCCACGCGGGCCCGGGGTACCTCCCGAAAGCCGTCCTGAGAGAACCGGTCGCGCGGAACGTTAGGGGAGCCATGCCCTTTCTAGCCACCACGAACGGGGGGGGGTTTATTGTTCGACGGCGGCCTGGGGTGCCCAGCCGCAGCTCCCACTCCTTTGCGGGAGCGCACCCGTCCTTGGCCCCCTTTTCTCTTTCCTAAGCCCCGAGAGCCTCCTCGCGCCCAAAGAAGAGGACGCGGGTTTCTGCATCCAGGTCCCAGGGCGGAGCCAGCCAAAGGCACGCCGCCTCACCGGAGATGGTCCAGCCCCGTACGGGATCCCAACACCCTCTGGGTTCTTTCTCTGCCGTACCTTTGAGGGGTGGCCCCAGGGTGCCCGACAGGACCAGGACCTGAGACTCCGGCGTAAAGGGGCGATAGAGCCGGTCCCTCCGGTGTTGGGGAGAAAGAGTTGCCCTGCTCGCCACCAGGGGAGGCGCTTAAAGGGCGCAAAACTTCCATCGGCGGTCAGACTAGGCGAGATATTTCAAGTCGGTTGACGTCGAGCGGGACGCCGCTTTGCGGGGGCGCCCGCAGGCGCGTTCCGAGGCCCGTAAAAGAGAGGGCCGGATTTTCAGGCCCCTCTAGTCCTGCCGGATGCGCCCCAATTTACACCCCGGCAGTGGCGAGAACGCAGCCCCCAAAAATTTTACGGCGGAAACGAGGGTGTCCCGAAAAGTGACGTGACACCTTGCGCCACGTAGCACCCAATCAAAAACCCCCAAGTTCCAAGAAGGGGTCCCAAACGACCCCGGGAACCCAAGAACCCTTGGGTCCGGCCCGAAGAAGATAAGAAAATTGTAATACTTAATCTAAGATAAAAACCGAAATGCAAATTTAAAAGTAGTTATAAGATAATAAAGTAAATTGTAAACAGATTAAATAAAAATTGAAATGAAAATTTTATTCAAGTAGAGATAAGATAGATATAAGTCAAAATTGTAAAATGATGTCGTTTGTTGTTTGGCGAAATTATTTTACCCGGGTTAAAATTGAAATAAATAAAAAAAAAGGCAAGATTGAAAGAGAATGAGCTGGGAACCCACCCGAAAAGGGAAGAGAAGAAATGAAAAAACAAAAAGGAAGAAGAAGGGAAATGATCAAAATAAAGAGTATCGAAACACAGGTCTGACCCGGAGTTGATAGGGAAAAAAAAAAAAACCAACCTAACCTAACCTAACCAACCTTTTTTTTTTTTTTTTTTTTTTCGGGGGAAACCTTTTAGGGTGGGGGGCGGGGATCCCCGGGAGTCCTTAGACAAATATGGGGGCCCGGGTTACCCACAAAACCCAGGGGCCCTCATATCCGCTATCGGCGAAGCCACGGGCACGATGTACCCGCCGTAACCGCCAGCGGTTGTCTGGGGGATGTGGACCCTTTGCGGGCGTGATGCCCCCCAGGCCGAAGCCGGTCACGATCAACGTGGCACATGCGCAGGAGCACCTTGCGCCCGCGATTTCCTCGGGGCCGGTTGGGCGCGGCGCCCCACGCCGCCACCCCCGAGCTCCCCATCAGCGGAACCACGGAGACGTCTGCGCCTTTGGTCTCCTTCCGGGTCGAGCGCCCCCGCCTTCGTACGCTCGGCCTCTTCTCGATATCTCCCAAGTCCTCTTCCCTTTCCTTTTTCCCGCCAGCCGGCTTGGGATTAATGTTAAGAGCATCCGCACCGAGGCAGCCCGTAGCGCTGTTCGTTGCTCGACCCACGGGACACGCCGTGAGGTGGGTTCGGCCGCCTTCCTCGTCGCGGGGGGCACCGCGGGCCCTTCTTTTTTGTTATTTCCAAGGTACCAGAGCCCCGGTCAATCCTGTGAGGGAAGGAGCGCACCGTGCTTCTCTTCACCCAGAAGAACACCGGGGGTTGGTCGCACCAGGTCGCGCTGCACGTGGCCTGGGCCCCCTCCCATTGCCCAGTGCCCCGTCCCCTCGTTCGTTCTTGCCGACGGATTCTTCGGTGGTAGATGGCCAAAGGGCGCCAGAATCCGTGGCGAGCGTTTCCGGTCCAGGTCCCAGGGCCTCCCCGGAGCAGGCGCCGCGTCCCTGGAGATGGTTCGATAGGGCCGCACCGCCCGCGTGGCCATCATCCTGCGCCCGAGGGCGAGCTGGTTTTGGGGACAGGCTTCCCGATCGAGCGCCGAAGGACATTGACGATGCCCGCAGTTTCCGGCACGAGGCCTGGCCCCCAGGAGGGAGGGAAGCCGGGTCCTGGGCCTTTCGTGACCTTACGGATAGACGAGGAAGTGTTCCGGAAGGACCAACGTCCGTCGAGGAGAGCCCCTTTGTCATTTTGGGTGATGGGATCCTCGTTTCCCACAACGACCTCCATCTCTGGAGATGGGGCCGGCCCGAGCCAGGGCCTCTTTTTCAAGGCCACGGTGAGGCCTAACCGCGGATGCGGCGACCACTTGTGCGACGCCGCCGAAAGGAGGATGGTTTGGGGTGCGTCTTTCCGCGGCATATAACGTGTCTGGGTAACACACGACCCCAATCCACGCAGGTTGGCGCGCGAGCATTCAACTTGTTCCAAGGTGGGGCCCAGGGCCGACCCCGGGGCGCCAAAACAACTTTTTTGGTCCCCAGGCCTCCGGGTCGGGATAATACGGCGCGTTTGGAGAGGAAGTTGTTAGTGGCTGGGGGGTACTGGGGGATGGGCGAGGCCGTTCCGTTTTGTCCAGGGCAGGGAGTTAAGGCTCGGTCCAACGACACAGCAACAACCCCACCCTGGGCCACCCTTCTGTGGTGTCCTCAGACGGGCGATTCCCGATCGTGAAGACCGGCGAAACCGGGTTTGATTCGCCAGGTTGGACCGACGTTGCCCAGGTGGACGAGTCGCGGCATATGCGCCGAAGATCGCAAACCGTCAGCACGATGGGGCGAAGAGACGGTGGCTTGCTTTCCCGCTTCCGCAGCACCAGCTTTCCCGGACTTCCAAAGCCGCGGCACTGACCCGACCAGGCAGTTGGTCAAAAACGGAGAATGGGCCCTCCTTCCACGGAGGACCCAGGCGCCCGGTATACCGTCAGGACCTGGGCGTTTTTGAGGCCCTACCGCCAAAGCGAGTTCCGCAGGTGTTTGGGCGGGTCCTCTCGGCACATCTTCGAGTGCCTCCGGGAGCCATCGTCGTTGGTGGTCGACCCCAGAAAAGAGGGTGGATCATTCTGTTGAGATCCGGGGAGGCACTGGGTGCGGGGCGGGGGCGCAGTTTTTGCCGCACCCACTTATAGGGTTTGCCCCGGGATCTTCGTCCAGGTCTGCAACCATTCCCCACGCTTCGGTCTTGGCCTCGATATAGCATCCCAAAGGGCAGACGGCCGTCGGGTATCTTCGTAGATGGCGTTCCTGCTGTTGTCCGTGCTGACGTCGATACCTTTTGAGCGGCGACGCCGTGCACTCTGCGGTGGGCAGTTGGGCGCCACCAAACGTTTGACGTCGAGGCCAAGGTCCCGCGCGCGGCATCGAACGTAAACGCCGTGCATGGCCCCCCCGCCATTCCGCGCACCGTCGAGCGTTTGGGAGGGCAGAGGCGCCCAGGATGCGACGACGGCGGCCCTTGAGGAGATCGCGGTCCAGGCGGTTCAGGGACCATCCGGGGCCACCGCCTGGAAAGTGGCCCAGATTCGTCGTGTCGCAGAGATTTCAAACGTTATGTATCTGTGGTCCGAGAGGTCTCCGTCCCCTCCGAACCCCGCTGTTGGTAGCGCGGCGACGAAAGCCGGCATGAAAGTGGTCGATTTTGGCTGCCGTATCGTCGAACGCAGGTGCTAGTCGCCAGATTAGCCAGCGCAAGGGGGACGCCATCCACCTTACCGGCGGGCCCTTTGGTCTGTCCGAGGAACCCCGGGTTACCGTTGAAGTCCCCGGACGCCGGTGCGCCCACTGATGAGGCCGCAGGAGAAAGGCCTAAGCCGGCAGGGCTTTGTTAAGAAGCAAACCCCACTATTGTGAGGGCCCCCCAGGTTCAGCCACGAAGCCCTGGCTTTGGCGGCCTCTTTGGGAGGAGGCAATCCTGGGGGCTGAAGAGAAGGGACAGATGGCCGACGTCACCCACCCAGTTGATCTCGATGGGACGCGGAGGCCCGACACTAGGGAATGTCGCAGACCATGCCTGGGGCCTGTAGGAGATCTTGAGCCCGAGGCAGGGTTCGTTCCCTGCAGGAATTTGTAGGTCGCCGATTCCCATCGGTACCGCCCGCGTCAGGGCCCGCCTTGTCGGGAGGGCCTGGACCCTTTGCCTTCAGCAGTCCCTTTGGCTTTTTCGCAACCACACCAACACTGTGGTCCGCCGGTTTTTCTGCACACAGCGCCATGGGCGCGGGGCAGGTAGCGGAGGAGGACCCGGAGGCCGACGGAAAACAGAGTCCCCGCGGTCGTCCCCGGAAGCGACTTGTGTGCCCAGTCCGGTCTTGAAGACGGACGCCGGGAAAACAGCGCACGTCCGCCCATCCGACGCACACCTTGGTGTTTGGGGTCACTTTTTGGCCCTCGACTGGGCTTTGACCAGGCCTGCCGTAGCCTTCCTTCCCGCCGAATTTCCCAACCTTTTTATCGACGGATGGACAGTTTCCTGCGGTATGGCCTGCGACCCGGACGGGGCGAGCCGTCCAGCCGGTGACTCGCAGCTCGACGCACTTCTGGGTCTCGAGATGCGACATCCCTCCCAGAGTTCTCAGCTTGCCGGAGTGGTCGGCCTTTTTTTCAGGCCGTGCCGGCGACCCTTAGCCGCGCCCCGGTCCTGGCCAACTTGAATTTGACGCCCGGGATGTCTAGCGCTTTTTAGACGGGTTTCGTTTTGCCTAAGGAGCCCTTTGTACGAAGCGCCTTTTTCTGGCCCGGGCTGCAGGTTATGAGATTTGGACCCTTTGGACGCGCTTTTCCCTGTTTTTCGCGGTGGCCTGCTTCCACCCTGGTCCACTCGTGTGGGGGATGGGTGGCTGCAAGCCGCAGTTTTGCGGCGTCGCGTTCGCGGGGCTGCCCCGTGGCAGCAGCAGATTTTTTTCTTCTTGACCTCCAGGCGCGGGAGGGTTAGCCGGGGGCAGGGTAGACAACGTTCCACCGGGGCCTCGAACAGGTTGTTGTGGTTGTTTTTGGCACTTTCACCGTCTTTCGGGGCCCAGTGGAGGGCGGACGCCCGAAGAAGCCGGTCTTGTAGAGCCCAGACGAGCACGAGTCGAGCACTGAAGGAAACGCTTGGGACCGCCCTTCCGGCAACCTTCGACGTTGAGCGGGAGGGTGGTTGTGGTTCTTCCCCAAGAGCTGCGCTTAACGTTCCGAGCCCGGTTTTATTTTCTGCGAGCTCCTTGAGAGGCGTGGTTCGCCTCCAGGTCCTTTCCGGCCAGGGCGGAGGGAGGAGGGGGACCCTGAATAGTAACGATGATCCGACAGGGTCTGACGCCCTCACAAATTTTCCAGCCCTCAACGGCGAGCCAGGGGGACTAGCGAACGATACATCAATTCGACCTGCCCTGGGCCGCACACGTGTTACCGAACCCCGTTTAAGACCGACAGCCCGACCCCCAGGAGCCACTTTCCCAGGCCTTCCCCGCGTCTGCCGCAGGTGAACCCAAGCCGGTGATTTGGGTTGAGATCCCCGGACCAGCACAGGAAGGGGTAAGAACATCAGGGACCCCAGTGGTCAGGTAGCCCCTCGAAGTCGAGGGGAATCGGGGAGAAAAGGTTGAAACAACCCTATTCCCAAAGGGCACGAAGTGACCTTCTTCCGTCCTCGGAAGGGGACCCGCAGCAGTCCTCAACCATGCCGGTAAGCGACAGGTCCCCGGCCCGTTATTGCCGGGGAAGTAAACGGTTCCGACACACGGCCACCTGAATGACCACTGCGCCTGCCTGAAACAAGAGGTCCGAGCTCTAGTGGTTAGATTTGTCTGCAGGATGCTCAGCGGGATCTTTATTGACGGCCATTTGAGTCCCCCAAGCGGGCTTGGGCACCGCCACGATTCCTCAAAGAGTTTTCCCCATCGTCCAACAGCCGATCGGCTAGGCGGAGGGCGAGTCCGCGAGCCCTTTTGGATGAGGAGAGTCTGCCTGTTTCCACCTCTGTGGAAAGGCTTGACCAGACAGGCAGAGAACATCGTCCTCACCTGGGCCCGGGGTCCCCTAGGGCCAGCGCGGCGCGTCCCGAAGCCACGACCCGGGTGCGTTTCCCCTCATTTTGAGAAGGGCGACCGAACCTCCGGCACCCTTTCCCTGAACTTGACCCTTATCCGCATTTGGGACCATCGAAGGTGCCGGTCTCCTGCTGGGAATAAAGCCGGCGATCGCCGCAACCAACTGCGGCGCCCAGACTTTGAGTGGGGCCCGGTTCGCCCTGTTCATAACCATTTGGCCATCTTATTGGAGGCCATTTGAGTCCCCCGGCGTTGGGCTTGGGCACCGGCTTGCCCAGGCTACCTCCCCTCCCCTTTTCGGTTTCCGGTGCAGGCCGCACGCCCAACCCAGGCCATTTGTTGCCGCGGCCAAGGATGGTGCCGGGGCCGCAGCCTTCTGGAACTGGGCCCAGCTCCACAGGGTAAAACCGTGGGGTCGACGCCCGTTGACATTGCCCGGCCCTACGAGGCACCGGAAGCAGGCATCGGACGCCCGGCAAGCAGTTTGACCTGCACCGAGCACCACCCAATCAGGAGGCGCCCACCATCAATTTTTTTTGCGCCAGGCAGGCACCAACCCGCCGAGACCCGTTCGGTCCGGAATTCCGACTTTACGAGGTGACCGGCGCTGCCTTTTGCGCACCGCCTCAGCCCCTGTCTTGTTAGGAATATCCAGGCCCGAAATGCAAGATCCGCCCACTTTTCGGCCTGAATTGTATACCTTCACAATCCAAGGCGAAGCCAGCCAATTGGTTGGCCTTCTCCCGCTGGGGTTTGAACCGGGGATCCGGGCCCCCTGCCGCATGGCGGAAACGGGGCCAGGGCCGATATCCCCGCTTGATTTTTCATCTTGGAGGATGTCGGAGACGGACCCTTTCGCCGCCCGGCTGCAGCTGATTATACAGCGACGAGCTAGGGCCTTTAGTTTCCGCACCCTCCTTTTGGCCGATTTATTTTGGGGCCAGGCCGGCTTGGTTGTTGGGCGCACCAGCGTCCACCCATCCGGGGATGCCCTGGTGCCGCGTTCGCCACTTGGGGCCCGCCCCGGCCTGGGTTGTTCCAGCCTTTTTTTCCCTTTCCTTTTCCTTTGGGGAAGATGGCCCATCCTTCCGGGTCGCGGTTTTTGCGCGCGGCCACCGGCGCTGACGAAAGGGGGGCGCAGGGAGGGGCAGGAAGAGGGAGCAGAGGCAGGCAGGCCTCACCACGCAGAAACGTCGGTGCCGCCGTATTCGGCGGGCCAGCGGTGGAAAGGGCCGCCTGGAGGAGGCGGTCCGATCGCCGGTCCAAACATTCCCCCTGTCCACGATGAGGCGCCGCATTTTGTCAACATCAGTGGCAGTCCCCGGACATCTCCTCGTAGCGGCCCTTAGCTGCCGGTTCTCCTTTCAGCGGCCAGACGCCGTAACCTCCCCCGAGAGCCTCTACCGCCATTAACGTTTTTGCGCCGAGTATCCCGTATTCGGCGATGGGGAACCGAAAGTCCACGACCGCGGGGAGGAGCACAAGGGACGCAGTTGCCCCTCAGGTTGCCGGATCTTTATAACCTGGGAGATGTGCCGATTTCACGCCACCCCTTTGCATCCTCCGCCGTTAAGGATCCTCCTGGCCTTGCCCCTCCGAGCGGCTTCGACATTTTTCGAGCGGCGGTCCTTTTCCCGCACGCCTGGCCTTTTTGGCCTTCCGTTTTTTGCCAGAACCAGATCAGGGTGGGTCCCCTTTGGCCGCCCCCTGACCGCGATCTTGGTTGGGTTTGGGCGTTTCAAACGCCCCGGTGGCAAAGGAGACGAGGGTTGTTCATCGTCATCCTTTCGCGCGAAACTTTGCGCCGGCTGTTCTTCCGCCAGAAGACCATTTATGCCACGTCCTCCTTTGGCGCTTCCAGAATTTCGGGAAACCCCGCCTTCACCATTGGAGAGCCCCCCCCGTCCGCGCCTCTTTACCTGATCATCGGAGTCCGTTTTCGCCAAGTTCGTTTTATTTTTGTTTTCGTTTGGGTTTTGTAGATTTGTAATTTCCAAAAATCCCACGAAGTAGGTAAAAGATGTCCACCCCAGGGACCATGGCACCGGGAACCCTAAAACGCCGGGGGAAGCCCGGTGGGCTGCCAATGGCTGGGTTTGTTCCAGCGCTCGGAGCACCCGACGCCACGACCACAAACGCCGAGATCAACGGTTTTAAGAGGTTGCTCCCGCGGTCCGGACCAAGGGTGGGACCCCAGCATGCCGGGGGGACGGGCCCCTCCGGTTTTCCCACCGGGTGGTTTGGGACACCCGGTTTAGGCGCCGTGCCGGAACAAACAGAGGGCCCTCTTGAGCCCCTTCTGGGCGGGGGCACCCCGCCGGGCCCAGGGCCCAGGCGGGGGAAGGTTGCGCGTACGCCACCTTGGCCCCTGGCCTTCTTCTGCGGATAGCCAGGGCGCTCACGGCCTCCCCTGTCCCTTCTTTCCGCGGCCCTCCTTCCCCTTCCTCGCAAGAAGGGGAGGGCCCCCGACCTTCGTTTCAGCATCCCGGTAATACAGGAAGCGAAAGGTGCCCCACGACACCGCGCCCTCGGCGTTTTCGACCCAGGCTGGGCACCTCCAGCGCGTGTTGGGCCCCTTCGGCACATACGCCCAGTGGTGGCACTCTTCGATTCCCCCACCGGCAGCCGGTACCTCCGAAACAGCCGTTCCTGAGAGCCCGGTCCGGGAAAGAAGCATTCCCTTTCTAGCCAAAACTTGAAGGGGCGTTGGGGCTTTTTTATTTGCCGGCGCGGGGTGCCCAGCCGCAGCCCCACCCCAGAAGGGAGCGCCCTCTGCGCCCCCTTATTTTCCGGGCTGGGAAGCCCGGACCCGCCTCGCGCCAGGAAGAGTGAGGAGGATTTCGCGCAGTCCCGGGCAAGGAGCCGCCCGCACGCCGCCCGCGGAGAACCTTTTTTTTTACCTGGAAATTTTACGCATACCCGTCCTCCGGGGCAAAGACGGGTTGGGTCGGACCCGACCGACTAAAACCACCAGTTGTTCCTTCCTGACGTTTTTAGGTCCAGGAACGTTTTGCACCACGCAACCCCACCAGCGCGGCGCCGAAGCAGCCCCATCTCAGCCTTTAGGCCATCTGTCTGGGCGCCGGAACAGCGTTCGTCTCGGCCCCGAGTTCAACAGATTCCCCGAATCCTTTTGGGGCCGGACGGAGCCCGACCACGCAAGGACCAAACCCCAGCCCCCAGCGGCGGCTCAGATGTTACGCCCCCGGGCTCCATTTCGGCCGCAAAGGAGGAGAGATCACGAACCATGCCGAATGTCCCCTCCCAGGTCTCCAACCCAAGGGTGGCCCGCCGAGTCGCGGAGGATAGGAGAGGGCAGGAATACGACACCCTCTTCCTGACTCCACCCTGGTTGGGGAGGGACAGGAAGGGGGGCACGTTACCTCCCCTGCGACCCGTCCCTCACCCTTTAGGCGCATCCAAAGGGCTTATTGGCCGCTTGGCAGCCCTCCACGGCCGGCCTTACACTTGGCCGGCCAGGTTCCCTTTAGCCCCCGGCTGACCTGCCGGGCTGAGCCCCACCCAAGACAAAGGAAACCGTTGGGGCTGCCGGAGAATTTTTTTTTTTTTTTTTGTGTTGAAAATCCAGTTTAGACCCCGCCGCCAAAGTGAGGGGAAGGGGATAGGGGGTTCGGCCATAAAGCGGCCGGTTAACTAAAAACCAAGGTTGCCTTTTTCTCCCGTCGCTTTGCCGGGCGCGGGCGTGATGAAGTTTCGGACCCCGGGGACGTGGCCCCGCCTTTTCGGGCCCTTCCTTTCACCGGGTGTTGGGACACCCGGGGCTTTAGGCCCTGCCGGAACAAACAAAAGGGGCCCCTCTTGAGCCCTTCTGGGCGGGGCCCGCCGGCCCAGGCCCAGTGGGGAAGGGCGCGTGCCACCTTGCCCCTGGCCTTCTTCCGGATACCGGGCGCTCACGGCCTCCCCTGTCCCTTTCCCGGGCCTCCTTCCGCTGTCCCCCAAAAAGGGAGGGCCCCGACCTTTCGTTTCGCATCCGGTTTACAGGAAGCGAAAGGTCCCCCCGACCTCGCGCCTCGGCGTTTTCCGACCCAGGCTGGGCACCTCCAGCGGTGTTGGGCCCTTCGGCACATACGCCACAGTGGTGGCACTCTTGTGGTCCCCCCACCGGCACCAGGTACCTCCCGAAACAGCCGTGTCCGAGAGCCTGGTCCGGGGAAAGGGAAGCCTTCCCTTTCACCACCACTTGAACGGGCGTATGGTTTCTTTTTTATTGCCGGCGCGGGTGCCCAGCCGCAACCCTGTAGAAGGGCGCCCTCTCCCCCTTATTTTCCGGGGCTGGCGAAAGCCCGGACCCCCTCGCGCCAGGAAGAGTGAGGAGGATTTCTGCGTCAGGTCCCGGGGCAAGGAGCCGCCCGGCACGCCGCCTCGCGGAGAACCTTTTTTTACCTGGAAATTTTACCATCCCGTCCTCGCCAAAAGACGGTTGTCGGACCTCACCCTAAAACCACCACGTTGTTCCTTCCACTTTTTTAGGGGGGTTACAGGAACGTTTTGCACCACGCAACCCCACCAGCGCTGGCCCGCCGAAGCACCCCATCTCAGCCAGGCCATCCCCTTCTGGGCGCGTCGGAACTAGCGTTCGTCTCGGCCCCGGTTCAACAGATTCCCCGAATCCTTTTGGGGCCTGAGCGGGAGCCCCGACCACGCAAGGACCAAACCCCAGCCCCCAGCGGCCTCAGATGTTACGCCCGGCCCTGCTCCATTTCGGCCGCAAAGGGAGGAGAGATCACGACACCATGCCGAATTCCCCTCCCCGGCCCTACCCCAAGGGTGGCCCCCGAGTCGCGGAGGATAGGAGGGGCCCGGAATACGACACCCTCTTCCCCGGGCCTCCACCCTGGTTGGGGAGGGACAGGAAGGGGGCCGTTCCCTCCCCTGCGACCCGTCCCTGCACCCTTTTAGGCGCATCCAAAGGGCTTATTGGCCCTTGGAGCACTCCCCACCCGGCCACACTGGCCGGCCAGGTTCTTTAGCCCCGCGGGCTGACCGCCGCAGGCAGCCCCACCGTACGACAAAGCGAGAACCGTTCGGGGCTGCCCGGAGTTTTTTTTTTTTTTGTTGCGTTGAAAATCCGTTAGGATCCCCGCCGCCAAAGTGAGGGGACAGCGGGGATATGGGGCCCCGGGCCATAAAACGGCCGGTAAACTAAAACCAACGGTTGCCCTTTTTCTCCGTCGCTTTGCCGGGCCGCGGGCGCTGAGGTCTTCGGGACCCCCGGGGCGTCCCCGCCTTTTCGGGCCCTTCTCACCGGGGGTGTTGGGACACCCGGGAATCCCCAGGCGCCGTGCCGGAACAAACAGCACGGCGCTCCCCTCTGGACCCCTTTTCTGGGCGGCGGCACCTCTGCCGGCCGCCCGGGGCAGGTCAGGGGAAGGTTGGGCGTACGACCTTCCGGCGCCCTGGCCCTTCTGCGGAAGCCAGGGCCTCCCCCCGTCCCTTTCCCGGCCTCCCCATCACGTCCCGCAAAAGGGGAGGGCCCCCGACCTTTCGCCTCAAGCATCCTGGGCACTGGGGAAGGGGTGCCCCACACCAGCAGCTCCCGGGGCCGACCCAGGCTGGAATTTTCCAGCGCGGGGGCCGCCCGGACATACGCCCACAGTGGGGACCTGGGCTCCCACCCAGGGGGTACCTCCAAAACAGCCCTTTCCGAGAGAACCCGGCGCGGAATTTGGGAGCGCCTCTTTTCTAGCCACCACTTTAGAACGGGGCGGTTGGTTTATGGTTTGAGCCGGCGCGGGGTGCCCACCCGTCCCACTCCTGATTGCAAGGGGCCACCCTTCCCTCTGCGCCCCTTATTTTTCCGGGGGATCAGCCCCGAGACCGCCTCCCGCGCCAGAAAAGAGTGCGCGGATTTCTCATCCAGGTCCCGGGCAATGAGCCAGCCCAGGGCACGCCGCCTCGCCGGAGGTCCGTAGCCCCTGCCGCCCGGATCCAACACCTCGTTCCCTCCTTAGTACAGCAGAACCCCTTTTGAGGTGTCCCCCAACGGGTGCCCCACGGACCATGGACCTGACCCGGGTACAGGCGGCGAAGGAGCTGGGGCCTCCCGTAGGGGAAGCGCCGAGAGCTGCCGCTCTTCCCGCCCTTTTAGGCGGAGGCGCTCAAATGGGCGAAAACCTCCATCGGCGGTCTAGGACCGAGGCCGGATATTTCATTGTCGGCTTGACGTCGACGCGACGCCGCAAACGACTATGTGGCGTCCGCAGTGGCGCGTTCCGAGGCCCGTAAAATAAAGGGCCTCGGATTTTCGAGCGCCACTCTAGTCCTGAGCGGAGAACCTAACCTTTTTTTTTTTTTTTTTTTTTTTTTTTGTTTTTTTTTTTTTTGCCGTTGGAAAATCCAGCGTACGGATTCCCCGCCGCCAAAGTCGAGGGACAAGGGGATATGTGGGCTCCTCGGACCAAGATGGAGCGGCCGGTATACCCACTAAAACCAACGGTTGTTCCTTTCGTCTGTTAGCCGAGGCCGCGGGCACTGATCATAGGTCTTCGGCGACCCCTGGCGCGACGTGGCCCTCTCGGCCTTTCTCCGCGTGTGGGACACCCGGAACGTCGCTTTTAGGCGCCGTGCCGAACAAACAGCACGGCGCTCCCTCTGAGTCCTTCTCTGGGCGGCGGGCACCTCTGCGGCCGCCCAGGGGCCCAGTGTCAGGGGAAGGTTGCGCGTACGCCACCTTCGGCGCCTCTGGCCTCTTCTGCGGATAGCCAGGGCGCTCACGGCCTCCTGTCCCTTTCCGCGGCCTCCTTCCGGGCCATCACGTCCTCGCAAAAGCAGACGGTCCCACGACCTTCGCCTTAGCATCCTAGCGTACTACAGCAGAGCGAAAGGTCGTGCCCACGACACTACGCAGCTCTCGGCGTTGCTCGACCCGCTGGGCAACCTTCCAGCGCGTGTTGGGCTGTTCCGGCCCGCCACAGTGGGGCATTTTCGTAGGTTCCTTTCCGGCCCACGCGGCAAGGTACCCCCAGCCATGTCCAGAGGAACCCAGTCGCGGGAACGTTAGGGGAGCCCGGTCCCCTTTCGCCACCCTTTTAAGAACGGGGTTATGGCTTTATTGTCTGACGGCCGGCGCTGGGGTGCCCAGCCGGCCCCACTCCTGCATTGTGCGGGGCGCACCGCCCCGGCCCCTTATTCTTCTGGGGCTGGCCTGGAAGCCCTGAGCCTCCTCGCGCCAGGAAGAGTGACGCGGGAGGATTTCTGCATCCAGGTCCCAGGGCAAGGAGCCAGCCAACAGGCACGCCGCCTCACCGGAGATGGTCCAGTCCTACGGGCCCCGGATCGCCAACACCTCTGGGTCCCTCCTTAGTACCGCCCTTTTGGGGGCGCCACGGGCCCCCGTCGGCCATCCAACCCCGGCCAGGGGCACGTGGGTCCCAGTTTGGGGAGAGTTGCCGAGGCTGCTCCCATAGGCGCAGGGCCCAAAATGGGGCCTTCCACGGCGGTCGGGACTAGGCCGAGATATTTCATTGTCGGTTACGTGACGCGAACCCGCAAACGTAAGTGGGGTCCGCAGGGGCGTTCCCGGGGCCCGAAAGAAAGGGCCCGGACTTCACCCCTTTGTTCCAGGGCCGGGCCCCAATTCTTGAGCGACCCGGCAGGGGCGAGAATCCAGCCGCGAAAATTGGTGCCACGGGGTGACGAGGGTGTCGTCCGCGTAACGGACGTCGACACCCCGCGTTGCCCCCGTAGCACCAATCAAACCTACGTTCCGGGGTAACCGACCCCCGGGAACCACAACCATGGGTGGAATTCCCGGCCGACATATGGACAGGTGGATCACCCTTTGCGGTAGGAGGCACCCGTATGGAGCGCCTTTTCGGGCCCAGGGGAGGGTGTTAACGTTGGCGATGTCGGTGACCCAAACACCCACCCGGACCGCCCCGTCAGGACCTGACCGCGCACGGGTGGACGGTCGACCGGCCCTTTGCGGAAGCCATACGCCCTTTTTGGGCCGACGTCCGGTGCTACAGGGCCGCCCATTTCAAAGAGTTTTCCCTCGTCCAACAGCACGATCGGCCTGTAGGCGGAGGGCGAGTCCGCCGGACGCCCTCCTTTTGATGAGGACAGTCTGTGTTTCCACCTCTGTGGAAAACGGGCAGGCGAGCACTCCTCCTCTGGGCCCAGGGCGTCCCTAGGGCCAGGCCGCCCCGGTGATCGGGACCCGGGGGTCGTTTGCTCATTTTGAGATGGGCTCTCCGGGCTGACTTCTGGCGCCCGGAACTGGGCCGACCTATCCGTGCCATTTGGGACCATCGAAGGGCCGTGTCTCTCGCTGTGGGAATAAAGCCTCGGCGATAGCCGCAACCAACTGCGGGCCAGATCAGTGGGGGTGGGAAACCTATTTCACCATTTTGTAGGCCGCCCCCGGATCACGTCCAGGCCGCTAAAACCCTCCCTGCGGGAAACCTTTTTTTTTTTTTTTTTTTTTTTTTTGCCGTTGGAAAACCAGTTTGGATTCCCCGCCCCCAAAGGAGGGGGCAGGGATAGGGGGCCCCGGACCAAGATGGAGCGGCGGTATCCCCCAAAAACCAACGGTTTTCCTTTCTTTGTCGCTGAGCCGGGGCCGGGGGCACTGAACTTGGCGACCCGGGACGTGGCCCTCTCGGTCTTCCTCCGGGTGTTGGGACACCCGAACGTCGCAGGCGCCGTGCCGGAACAAACACCGGGGCTCCCTCGGCCCTTTCGGACGGGCACCCTCTTGCCGGGCCCAGGGGCCCAGTGTCGGAAGGTGGGCACGCCACCTTCGGCGCCCCCTTTCCTGCGGATGGGGCCTCGGCCCCTTCCCTTTCCGCGGCCTCCTTGCCATCAGTCCTCCAAAAAGAACGGCGCCCCCGACCTTTCGTTTCGATCCCCGGGCAGCGGAAGCGAAAGGTCGTGCCCCAAACACCGGCCCGGCGCCTAGCGGAGAACCCAACCTCCTCCTAATTTTTTTTTTACCGGGGAAATGCCTCCCATTGCGAAAGACGGACCGGACCTGCACCGACTAAAACCACCCGTTGTTCCTTCCGAGTTTTAGGGGTAAACAAGAACGTTTTATATTTGCCCCCCGGCTGGCCGCCGAACAGCCCCCATCTCACCTTACGGCCATCCCTTCCCTCTCCGCCGGGAACAGGGGCCCTTCGCCGGCCTAATTGAACAGATTCCCCGAATCACTGGGGCCATGGGGCTAGGGAGCCCTTGACCACGCAAGGACCAAACTCCTAGCCCCCAGCGGCAGCTCAGATGTTACGCTCCGCCGCTAGCTCCATTTCGGCCGCAGAGGAGAGATCGACGACACCATGCCGAATGTCCCCCCTCACGGCCCCTCCACCCGCATCGGCGGTGCAGCCGTCGAGTCGCGGAGGATGGGAGAGCGGCCTACGGAATACCGACACTCCTCTTCCCCGCGACTCCACCCTGGTTGCGAGACAGGAAGGGCGGCACGTCTACCTCCCGCGACCCGTCCCTCGCACTCCTCCTTAGGCGCATCCAAAGCGGGCTTATTGAGCCCGCGAGCAACCTCCTCCAGCCGTGCCACCTCAGGCCCGGCCAGGTTCTTAGCTTCCCCGCGGCTGACCCAAGCCGCAGGTACTGAGCCCACCGCTCGACAAGCGAGAACCTGTTCGGGAGACCTAACCTAACCTTTTTTTTTTTTCCGTTGGAAAAATCCAGCTTACGGATTCCCCGCCGCCAAAGTGAGGGGCAGCGAGGATATGTGGGCTCCCAGACCAGATGGAACGAGCCGGTATACCCATAAAAAAAAAAAAAAAAAAACCAACGGTTGTTTCCTTTCGCGTGTCGCTGTAGCTCGGGCCGCGGGCGCTGATGACAGTCTGCGGCGACCCCGGCGCGACGTGGCCCTCGCCTTTCGGCCTCTTCTCACCGGTGTGTTGGGACACCCGGACCGTCTGGCGCCGTGCCGGAACAAACAAGCACGGCGCTCCTCTCTGAGCCCTTCTCTGGGCGGCGGGCACAACCTTTTTACCGTGGGAAATGCACGCACTACCCGTCCTCGCGGAGGCAAAGACGGTTATGTCGGACTCACCGCAAACCACCACGTTGTTCCTTCCTGACGCTTTTAGGGTGGGGTCACAGGAACGTTTTGCACTCATCTGCACCCCACCAGCGCTGGCCGCCGAAGCAGCTCCATCTCAGCCACGGCCATCTGCCTCCCTCTGGGCGTCGGAACTAGCGCGCCCTTCGTCTCGGCCCCTGTGGTTCGGTAACAGGATTCCCCGAATCTGTTACTCGGGGACCATGGGAGCTAGAGTTCCCTGACCACGCAAGGACCAAACTCCTTGCCCAGCGGCGGCCCAGATGTTACGCTCCGCCGCTAGGCTCCATTTCGGCCGCAGAAGGAGGGAGAGATCGACGACACCATGCCGCAATGTCCCTCCTCACGGCCCTCCACACCGCATCAGCGGTGCAGGCCCCTCGGTCGCGGAGGATAGGAGAGAGGCAGCCTACGGAATACCGACTCCTCTTCCCCGCGACTCCACCCTGGTTGCGAGGGACAGGAAGGGCGGCACGTCTACCTCCTGCGACCGTCCTCGCCCTCCTTAGGCGCATCCAAAGCGCGGGCTATTGGGCCCGCTTGGAGCAGCCTCCTCCACGCGGCCATACACCTCCAGGCCGGCCAGGTTCTTCAGCTTCCCTGCGGCTGACCCAAGCCGCAGGTACTGAGCCCCACCGCCAGACAAAGCGAGAACCTGTTCGGGGCGGCGGGGCACAACCTAACCTAACCTAACCTAACCTAACTGAGTCTCGTCGTGCCCGTTGTCGAGGATGCCTCTTTTGAAGCGCTCCGCGTTCAAAATTCGTCAAAGTGGTATAAAAAAAAAAAATGAAAAAGTGACAAGTGTTATATATCGTTGGATGCGCCTTGTTTTCCCTTTCGGACTGTGAAATTGGATTTTCAAAAAGTGGAAAAGTGAAAAAGTTGTGAGAGAAAAACTAATTTTCAAACCAGTTTTTGGCGTGCGGCGCCATTTTTTGAGCGACGACCCCTACCTTTCTCGTTGGATTCGAGAGCCTCTTGGAGCCCTCCACGTGCCTGTGAAGTTTCAGAATTTTCCTGCAAGAAACGGCGGAGAAAACTGAAAAAACAGAAAAACCACGTGGCACGTGCCCTGCAAACCCGAAGACTTAGCGCAATTCCGATTGCAGCTACGGATAGCAGACACGGAGTGGAGCCGGGAGCCGTTTTCGGATCAGAAAAAGGTTGAGTGGAAGCCGAGATATAGAGCAGTTAAGAAACATAACCTCAAAATTTAACTTTAAATAATTTTAATTTGTAATTTTAAGCGATAACGCACCAGTTTTTTATTAGAATCCTGTAGAACTTCGTATTAGCTATAACTTATACAAATTTCAGAATTTTTGAGTAACAATTGGCCAAGTTATAGGCAAAAAACCCAAAAATTTATACAAATTTGACGTAATTTCAAACTTTTTTTTCACTTTTTTGTCTTAATTAAATTTTTATTTTATATTATTATAGGCCAAAATAAATGCTCCACGTAATAAATTTTAATATTAGAATCACCGATCCAAGTTATAGCTAATTTTAAGTTTTGTAAAATTTCACTTTTAAAATCAGTTATAATTCAAAATGTTATTACTTTTTCTTTAATGTTTTTATGTTAAATTGTTAACCTATATACACCTAATATAATCTATAAGTTTTAAACCTCTGCAACAAATAGTTTTTGAGATATTTAATTTTTTATAGAAAAACCGTTAAACTTTATTTAAAATTTATTACTTTTCTGTCACATCGCTTCACTTAGCCACAACCTAGTTCTATAAGCGTTCAATTAGCATTTATTGACTCTGCTGCATACCTCCAACATGATCGGAGCTGAACATACAGCTGTAAGCCCAGCAGAGCAGGTTACACAGGCGCAAGGTAGTCGTTTTAGTGACCGGACAGCAGAGGCGAAGGCCTGCTTATGCAGAGCCAAAACGCAGATCAATGCTAGCCGGAACACTAAGACCGAGATTAAAAGCGCCGTGGTAGAGTCAGTAGAACGCCTTTACCAACTGGTGAAGGAGTCCGAACTGGCTCTAAAAACCGCTGGTAAGACCAAAACAGCAGAGCCACATAGCACAGCTGCTGACGCCACATCGACGGTCAGTGTAGACCAACACTGGGTGGCAAAGATCGAAGAAAACAGCAGGCTGTTGCTACAAACAAATGCCATAATTGAAGATCTCAAAGAGACAATTAAATCGCACAAGGTGACCATAGAGAAGGCAGCTACCATGCTAATGTGACGTGCCAATCATAGCGAGAAGTCGCACGCAGGCACCACGCTGCACTCAATGGTGGTCACCGAAAAATCCGAATAGCAACGTATAAAATTTTATATCAATTTGGTTTATATTTTGACGGTAGAGCCCCCTCCTGCTCTACATAGGGTTTTTATAGTGGAATAACTTGGAACAAAGACGTAGAGTTGAAACCCGGGCGTTCGGACGTCCTGTAAGTCTCACTAGATCACCACCAAAAATCCTCTGGCGAAAAGTGTCCAACCTCCCCAGGCAAAGTGACTCCAAGGCCTTCGGGACCTGTCTCGCCTCTCGATCTAAATTGGAGATCCTCCTGCGACTTCAAGCCGAAAGCTTTGATCGCCTTATCTCGGCGATGTGATCCGTTGAGGGGTTTTCGGTGTGCTGTGCAGGACCATCTTTCTTAACCATCTACGCTTATGTTTTTGTTTATTTATTTAGATTTTTTATTAAATAAGTTGTTTTTAAATTAAGCAGACTGTAATTGTTTTCTTATAAGTTTTTGGACCTTTTTGCCGAACTGTGAAGGCAAAGATAAACACGCTTTCTACATTGGACAAAAACGACCCTAGCTCGGACTGCCTACCGAGTGAGGAACACGGTGAACTTTTTACTGGTTGGAACTGCAAGCGTGACTTGCCAGTCCTGTACATCTTTCGGCTAATAATTTATCTAGTTGACTTATTAAATCTTTTTATTTTATTATTATATTTTTTTAAAAGACGCATTTTTTCCCCAACATGTTCGGACGGGACACCGCTGAGATCCTGGAACATAAAAAACCAACCTCTCCGGGTCAGGAAGTGGGACGGCCCCTCGAAAACAGAGGGGCAAAAAGTTGTAAGAGGAGGCTGGGGAATGGGAGCAAGGGGAAGGAAGGTAAACAGCCTCACCGATAAGGTGACGGACAGACCAAGAAAACCCCTTTCTCCTCTACCTTCTCAACCCAACCACAACCCCTGGTTAAAGAAAGTTGGCATTGGCATTGGAAGACAAGGAAAAAGATGGTAAGTTATTCAGGAAGCGAGGACACCCAACTCCACAAATATGAAGCGTGAATGCAAAAGTGGGTAAGGATTGCCTCAGAAAAATGAAATTTGGAAAAACCGGGAAAAGTTAAAAACAAAAATGAAGATGTGAAGAATCAAGATGATATGAAGAAAACTTAGGAATAGACGAAGGAAAAGGATAGGAAAGCGCAAGATGAAGGGATGGAGAATATAACAAAAAGGCAAATAGCCTGGCGGAAAGATAAGAACAAATGAGAACGATGGAAAGAGTTAAAAAAGAATGGATGGGTTAAGCCAAGAATGGAAGAATAGAGGGCCATGCAAAGTGGCAGCCGGTCCGAAAACAATGCTATAAAACAGCACACACTCGGTGGCCTACCTCCGGAATAGAAAGCGATACAGTGATGAAGTTATAAGAAGATCAGAATGACAGTAGAAGAGAGGAAGGATTGAAAATGATAAATTAAGAAGGTAAGATAGGAAGTGATAATGGATGTGTTCGAAAGAAGAATTAGTGAAAGTGAGGGAAAGACTGAAGGAGCGGATGACAAGCTAAAGTTGAAATAACAAAGACCCTGTGTGTAAAAGGTGATGAATTACAACAGCGACGAACAAATAGTTAAGGCGTTGGATCCGAAACCTAGGGTTGTTGAAATATAGAAAGGAAGAGATCAGGATGGGTAGGTATAGGAAAGGAGCGAGAACCACACACTAAGAATGTAGTCCTAAGGTTTTAGAAGTATGGAGACGGTTCACGGACAGGGATGGTGCGTCGACTTGCAGCGTGTCGCGGTTTATAAGTCCCGCTCGTACAGTGTTCTCGTTGTCTGGGGTATAGGGCACCGAAGAGGCTGTGCACCGGACGGTGGATGTTGTAGCCACTGTGGGGCCCACATCTCAGGCGAATGCCAGGTGGTTAGCTGGGACGCCTACGAAAATTGCACACGAGCAAAGCTGACCGGCGGGACCACGCGCGTTTGCTCAGAGTGCACTTCGAAGAAAGTGGGACAGTCTGGCTCGATCGTCAAAGCGTATTGCTAAAATGCGAGTCGGACAACAACGTCGAGGGTCTTCACGGTACCACGCGTCAGGCAAACCTCCAAGAAGCGGGTGTACGGCCGGGTTAATAATGGGCGCAGCGCAACGTTGCGCTGCTGCAGGTATATTCGGCCGTATGGGTAAAATCGGCGGTATCCAGGTGCACGAACGGTGCAATGGACGGGAGACGACGACAAATGCCGTCGTAAAAGCCGCCATTATTCGTTCGTGGCCCATCAACATCACCAGTACCCGGATCTACAACAACTAACGTCGCGGTCGCGAGTTGAGAACCGGGTGCTGGGAATGAAAGATGGTGTCAGTGTACCTGGAACCAGAATAAACCCATAGCCAAACCTAAAAACACCAAAGGCTGCTCTGGAGGCTGAGGACCGTAGCGTGGTGTGGCGAGGGATCTTGCCAGAATTCGTGTGGGAAGCCGTAGGACGGACAGAAGGGGTTAGAAATGGCGGAGCTCTGGATGAATGGGACTCCATATCCTCAGCCGGGGACTGGGCCGACCTTGACCCAGAGGGACCGTCAGATACAGCAGCTGCGTGGACGTGACGTGCTGTCGAGGTGCCCAACTCGAAAATAGTGAACTGGGGACTCTCTGGCGAGTTTCCGGCTCCGGACCACAGGCAATCCTTTTCGACATAAGCATGGAGGTGCAGCTGGCACAGACGTCCCAAACACAACTGAAAATATAATACAAAAGGCAAATGGTGAGTTTCGTGAGAAACTCCTGATCGTCAACCAACCAAATTTAACATCAGAGTAGTAGCACAAATAGATAATAGGGAACATTAGACAACATTATATCAAAATTTAAATACCATCGGACGTCTGTGAGTTGCATTCCCAGGCTGAAGAGGACCGGAAAGGTTGCCCTGGTGGAATGAGGAGCTGGAGGTCTCAGAAGAGAGGTCTCCAGGCTAAAGCGCCGCATATCATGTGCGGCCTGTCAAGAGGAGGGTATCGGCACTACGGCCAGGAGGAATATCTGCTGGTGTCAGGAAGCTCAGACCTCAGTTGGAAGGACTTCTGTAGTAAACAAGACAGAGAGTCCATGGGGATGGGTTTGGGTGATCAACAAGACGGCGGTCAGACACGAAGCTCCCTATAGTCTGAGGGAAAAACCCTAGGGAGACTAAATCGGCCGGGGCCTTGGAGATTTTTATCCGGAGACGGGTTGAAAGTGACAGTGCCGACCATAAGCTGGAGAGGTAGCGAAAAGTTGAATAGAGGACCATGATGAATCGCCGACCCACCACAACGGAGGGCTGAAATGGTCGGCATCAGCTTCAATCCCAAAAGGCTCCTGGATACGACGGTCTAACACAGACATATGTCCGGCTTCGTGCGGAAGATTATTAGGGCGTATAGGACAGTCTCACTAAACTCGGCCCTTTTTCTGGATTCTCCCCTGGATCTTAGGATCCGGGAAGGCAGCCCTCTTTACGAGATAAAGAGGCGCTCTCCACAATGAATAGGAGACCGAGGCGAGGTCAACGCCCTATCCAGTTACCACCCGGCTAAAATGATAGGGCCGAAGTTCGTCTGTCTGGAGGACGGTGCGGAATATCCCAACATGCTCCGTCATAAAGATCTTCACAGACGGGCAAAATAAAAATAAAAAGTAAGACACTATCCATTTGGGATGGTGCCGACGAAATAAACAAAATTAAAGTTGGGAGATTTCTGCCGTTTACCAGGCGGGCTTCTGCCTCCAGCCCATAGGATGCATGAGTACTCCCACTGGGGCTGCAAGATCTATAACGACTCAAGGTCCGCCCTTGAGACCTGTGTAAAATGACTCCTCTACACCCGATGGCCCGTGGGCAGGAGGACATTGCCCAAATAGTTGAGCAGGGCGCTCCCGCCTCTTTGGGTTAAACACACTGGTGTGGGGGTAACGAAGGCGGACCTTCCTCCAAAGGAGGCCGCCACTCGTGATAAAGACGACCGGACTACGACAAGTGCCCGGTTTCATTCGTCAAGAGATTCTTCGGCAGAGTCCATTGAAGATAAACCGCCTATATCGACCAACAGCCTCAACCAAGCTCTTCTTCCCAATGCGGTCGACGCCACCGTGTCGTTGGAAACTGGGCTGGGTCACCGCTGTGCAAGACTCTACAGGGGCATGGGGTTTGCAGGTTCTCCCACCGCTTAGAGTGTCAGGACGACCCGACAGCAATGCGATGGGGGTCCAGGCTCCACCTCCTGATGCAGTGTCCAATCTTCGGTGAGGCCGAAAGACCTGGCCACCAGGGGTGGGAAATCTCAGAACGAAACATACCAGCGATTTGAACAACAACAGACAAGCCTTCATAAATTCTGCAAAAGTGTCGAGCATGCAAACAAAAGAACAGCACAAAGAATTGAACATATCATAAGTATATATGACTTCGATATTTAGATATAAAACAAGGGCAAAATGTTAAATAATTATAGAATTAAATGTTATATTAGTAAAATAGAAATAAGGGTAATTGTAAATTATTAGCGGTGAACATGCACTGGCTAGGACTTATTAAGGGTGGATACAGATGGTACATATTTAAAATTAAGTTAAGACAAGGAAATATATATAAGTAAATAAACATCAAATTAAGATAAGAACATAAGTATAAGGTTAATTAGAAATATAAATTAAATGAAAATAATATAAGTAAAGAAATGTAACTATAATAAGTAAAGATTAATAAGTAAATGAAATGTATAAAACATGGGTGGACATAAATAGAAATAAGTAAAATGTAAAACTAGATAGATACAAGTAAATTAAGACAACAAAAATGAAAAGATAAAAAATGTGGAATAAAGTGATGTTATAAATAAAGAATATAAGTACAAAGAACAAGTACCAAAAACAAACAAAAGAGCGAAAAAGTTCCTGATCCAACATGTCGGGGAAAAAAAAAAAAAAAAAAAAAAAAAAAACCAACAGTTGTTCCTTTCCTTTCGCGACACCGGCGCGACGGCCCCTCTCAGGTTCTCTCCAGGTGTGTTGAGGACACGGGAACTCGCCTGGCCGTGCAGGCAACAGCACGCGCTCCCTCTTGAGGCCCTTCTCTGGGCGGCGGCACCCTCTTGCCCGGCCGCCCGGGGGCTCAGTGTCAGGGGAAGGTTGCGCGCGTACGCCACTCTTCGGCGCCCTGGCCTTCTTCTGCGGATAGCCAGGGCGCTCTCGGCCTCCCTGTCCCTTTCCGCGGCCTCCTTCCAGGCCATCACGTCCTCGCAGAAAGCAGGACGGCGCCCCTGACCTTTCGCTCTCTAGCATCCTGCGTACTCAGCAGGAAGCGAAGGTCGTGCCCCACGACTCTACGCAGCTCCGGCGTTTGCTCGACCAGGCTGGGCACTCTTCCAGCGCATGTTGGGCCGTCTCTTCGGCCATACGCCACGTGGTGGCACTCTCTGTGGGCTCCCTACCGGCCACGCGACAGGTACCTCCCGAAACAGCCGTGTCCCGAGAGAACCTGCGTCGCGCGGAATGTTAGGAGCCGTGTCCTCTTCGAGCCACCACTTTAGAGGACAGGGCGTAGCTTCTATGGTTTGACGGCCGGCTGGGGTGCTCCAGCCGCAGCTCCCATTCCTGTATTCCAAGGGCGCAATTCCTCTCCTGCCCTTATCTCTTCCGGGGCTGGCGTAAAGCCCCGAGACCTCCCTCCTCGCGCCAGAAGAAGTGACGCGAGGATTTCTGCAGTCTGGGTCCCAGGGCAGGGAGCCAGCCATCAGGCACGCCGCCTCGCCGGAGATGGTCCGTAGCCCCGCATGCGCCGGATCGCCAACACCCTCTGGGTTCTCCTTAGTACAGCAGTACTCTCCTTTTGGAGGTGTCGGCCCACACAGGTGTCCCATGCAGGGACCATGGACCGACGACTCCAGCGTACAGGCGGCGACAGGAGCTCTGGGTCCTCCGTGTTGGGGAGAACCTAGCCTTAGAACGGAACCTGTTCAGGGGAGAACCTAACCTAACCTAACCTAACCAGTTCGGTTTCGCCCGTCGTACCGCGCGCAACGTTTCTGAGTCGCTCCGCGTTCCAAAAATCTAAGTGGTGGTATTTTTCGCACGGATTGTGTTGAACTTGGTGTCAGAAGAAGCGGAAAGCTGCCAGGAATCCAGTGGTGAAAACCGCGCGTTCCGGAGACGTCGGGATAAAGAGTTATCTCCAAAAAACTGGAAAAACCACGTGGTCGGCACGTGTCAGAACACAAAGTGGCGTGCGCCGCTCGATTTTGATCGACGAGGTATATTTTTTCGACTGTGTTCCGGAGTGCACGGGTGCTATCTACGTTCCAGCAAAGTCCCAGATTTTTCCCGTTGAAATTGACGGAGTAATACGGGTTTAAGTGAAAACCACGTGGCCACGTGCTACTCTTTCCGGGGAGAAATTGAAGACCAGACCCATTCCAGAGGATAGCCGAGTCAACCCCCTCCTCAAAACCGTTTAGAGCATCCCGAAATTCCATTCCTGGAGGAAGAAACAGGACCGGGAAGACGAACAACGCCTGAAGCGAACTTCGAGGGCGGATATCTCGAGATCCAGATCGATAACCCCCCCCCTTTTTTATTGTGAATCGAAGCTTGGACTTCCTACTACAATCCCTGAAAATCTGGGATTTTTATCAGTACGGGTTACGGAGTTATCGAACTTTTTGTATCGAGAAGTGCAATTTTCGTCACCACGTGGTTCCCGAAGGAGTGACGGGACAGGATCGGAATTGGTGCCTAACAACTTCAGGTGGCCTTAGAAGTCTCCAGGAATTTTTTCGTAATTGTCCCGACCATAGGGGAAGAACAGGAACGAAAACAACGGTTTTTTGCGGTTGTTGGTAATCATCCCCCAAACTTCAAAAGCGTCTGGACTTCAAACGGGAAGACAGAAGATCGTCTGGAAGGCGCTGGGTGTTAGCAGTACTCTCCAGGATTTATTGGGTATTTTTTCCAAATTTTTAGTACAAGCCGTTTCCGAGATATAAATTTTAATATCAACTGAGGGAATTCGTGCCAACCGCACAAAACTTAAAAACCCCCATATCTCGGAAACGAGGGGTCGTAGCGCGATTTTGACCATTTTAGCTTGATCCCCCTGTAAACCCCCCCCACGGTTTGTACTAAAGACAAACCCTTGGACCCTCCCCGAGCATATAGGCGGAGTATCAACCCCCTACCTTAACTTTGGAAGGGAGGGCCCAAGGCGAAATTTTCTAAGTCCTGGAAGGTTAAAAAATTTTGTAATTTGTGAACTAACTGGCCGATTTCGACGCGGCTTCTGATTATATAATTAAGTGCCAGTTGTATATTTATTTGACTGGCGGCCATTTTGAATCCGCCATCTTGCGCATATTAGATATAAGATAATTTCGAAACGGATTGAAGGATTTTTACCGTTTTTTCGGCGTAGGCCTTGATTTTGTGATCTCTCTCTCTTGCGCTTGTGGAGCAACCGGTAAGAGTAAGAGATTGAGAGTGAGATTATACACAACATTGGTTTCCTTTATTTGTATCCATTTAGGGAGTTAACATTATACACGTATTGAAGCACCCAAATAACATTTTTCTTGCAAAAATTTCTAGGGTAAAATTAGCTTTTATCTTGGAAAATATTATAATATGTACCGTACTCCGGCAAAACCAGCGGGTGATTTATCTTTTGACTCCCAGCACAGGATGGAAGGACAGGAGCCAACTACAAAAAATATTAGGCCTGTAACTGTGAAGCGGAATTTAGGCGAAGGAGAAATGGAAAATAGCGCAGCGGAAAGGACGGGCAGAGTGAATCCGACAACTTTAAGTAAAACAGCTACAGTCTCTCGACAAAAAACAGTAGCGGGAAAGCGAACCCCTCCAGAAAATGATCTCGAGATAGTAGGCGACCGAGTTGCGGAGGCAAGAGCATGCTTACAGAAAGCGAAACACCACCTCAACAACTCGAGAAACCTTAAAACGGAGATTAAAAATGAAGTAATACAGAGTGTTGAAAGACTGTACCAACTTGTAAAGGAAGCGGCTGCAGACAGTAAGAAGGAAAAGCAGACTCTGCATAAGGAGATGAGAAACGAAACGGAAGATAGGCATCTAGAGAAGAGGACACATGAATTAGAAAACGAATTAATACAAAAACTGACCGAAAACGTTAATTTATTGAAACAAAATAAGAAAGAAATGGAGATGCTAACGAAGACAATAAATGAAAAAGAGACTGCAAAGGTTCAGGAAATAACCACGTATGCTAAAATAGCAGCCGAGTCGACTGTCGGATCAAAGAACAGAACAGTCCACTCGATAGCAATAACTTCAGTGGACAACACGGAAACGGGAGATGAGATCATTGATAAAATAAGAAAAGCAGTAAATGCCAAAGAGGAAGGAATAAGGGTGGACAAAATTAGGAAGGCAAAAGATCGAAAGATCATAATCGGTTGCAGTTCGAAGCAGGAAGTGGAAAAAGTTAGAAAACAAATAGAGAAGCGAGAACCGAGATTAAAAGCAGAGGAAATTCAAAATAAAGATCCTCTTGTAATATTACGCGATGTAATGAGGTATAACAGCGACGAGGACATCATCAACGCCATCAAGACACAAAATAAAAAACTTCTAGAAAACCTGGCAAAAGAGGACCTCAGAATGCAAGTGAGATATCGCAAAAATACCCGGAACTCCCTCACTTGTCACGTCGTCCTCAAGGTTTCCCCTAAGCTGTGGAAATGTCTTGTTGACCACGAAACAGTTCACGTCGACCTTCAGAAGGTAAGGGTGTACGACGAATCACCTCTTGTGCAATGCACTAGGTGCCTGGGATACGGGCATACTAAAAAACTGTGCACCGAACAAGCAGATCTCTGTTCGCACTGTGGTGGTCCTCACATGAGGAATAAATGCGAAAAGTGGCTGGCTGGTGACCCTCCAACGTGCATCAATTGTAGTCACACGAAGCACAACCCTGGATGCCACGGAGCATTTAGTCCTGACTGCCCAATAAGGAGGAAATGGGAAGCCCTGGCAAGAGCGGCAGTAGCCTACTGCTAAGGTGGTCCCGGTGAGTGGGCAAAGTGCAGGTGTATGCCGCCGGTACCATGTAATACAGGCCAACCTCCAGAGGAGCGAGACGGCAACAGCTGAACTTGTAGTCGAAGCCACAAAAAGAAGAGCAGCGTTTGCGTTGATCCAAGAGCCCTACATCGGTAGTATTGGGGAGATGAGGTCGTATCCGAGTACTAGGATAGTGCAATGTAGCGGCAAAAGACTACCAGGAAAGGTAGTCAAGGCGGCCATTGCAGTATTCGACGACACTATCGACATCACTCATTACCCAGAACTCACAAGCGAGAACGTTGCAGTCGCAATGTTGAGAACCGGACGTTGGGAAATTGCGGTAGTGTCGGTGTACTCAGAACCAAACATACCCATCGACCCGATACTCAATAGGATCGGCGCAGCGCTTCACTGCATTAAAGCTGGATACGTGGTACTGGGCGGCGACATGAATGCGTGGAACACCTGGTGGGGCAGCGCAACCACGGACACACGAGGAACGGAGGTAGCAGCAGCACTCAATGAGTTGGAGCTCGAGATATTGAACGTCGGAAACGAGCCAACCTTTGATATTTATAGAGGAGGGACCAGATGCACAAGTTGCGTCGACATCACAGCCTGTTCGACTGAGCTGCTTTCTAGGGCGGAAGGATGGAGATTATCGGATGAGATTACTAGCTCGGACCATAGAGCAATTTTGTTCGACATTAATATGGATGTAGCGACCGGTACAGACATAAAAAGGAACACGCGGATCTATAACACTAAAAAAGCGGACTGGAGTCAGTTCAAGGATCGACTCACCAACATCCTTTGTGAAAGGCAAATTACAAAGGAAGAAATAGAAAAGATCAATGACAAAAACGCACTGGAAGCCGCAATTGACACATATGTTACCATCATAACGGAAGTCTGTGACGGTTGCATTCCCAAGCAGGAAAAAGTATGTCGAACAAAGTTGCCCTGGTGGAATGATGAGCTCGGTAGGCTCAAACGAGAAGTCTCCAGACTAAAACGCCGGATATCGTACGCAGCACCAGTGAGAAGGCAATTGGTCGTGGACAGGTATGTTGACGCAAAAGACAGATACCTCAAGGAGGTAAGGCTGGCTCAGACAACGAGCTGGAAAGAGTTCTGCAGCAAGCAGGAGCGAGAGTCGATGTGGGATAGCATCTACAGAGTCATTGGCAGAACGACCAAAATAGAGGAAGAAATCCCCTTACTCTGTGATGGAACGCCGTTGGGACCGGAAGGGTCAGCCAGAGTCTTGGCAGAAACTTTTTACCCTGAAGATCAGGAGGAGCACGATGATCCAGCCCATGTAGAAATAAGAATGCGCGCTAAGAATGTGAACACAGAGATGCAGGCGGGAACAAGTGATCCACCATTCACTAGTGACGAACTTATTTGGGCTGCGTCTAGTTTCAACCCCAAAAAGGCTCCTGGCCTCGACGGACTAACGGCGGACATCTGCATGGCTGCCATAAACTGTGGCTGCGACCAATTCTTGGCACTCGAAATGCATGCCTCCGTCTCGGCCCCTGTGGTTTGTGTAACAGATTCCCCGAATCTGTTACTCGAAACCATGGGAGCTAGGAGTTCCCCTGACCACGCAAGGACCAAACTCCCTAGCCCCAGCGGCAGCTCAGATGTTAGCTCCGCCGCTAGCTCCATTTCGTTCGCTGTTGCTGCACGCGTGGGGAGCGGGGTATTAACGATCCCTCAACGTGGACATCGCCCTTCACCGCGGCCCTTAGCTGCCGGTTCTCCTTCTCTAGCGGCCTTAGACGCCGCACCTCCTCCTCGAGAGCCTCTACTCTCGCTTCCAACGCCTTTTTGTCAGCCGAGTACTTCCGTATCTCGGCCGACTGGGTGGAGCGGCTGATGATATCCACCGACTGTTTTACGGCGGAGGAGCAATCTTTAAGGGCACGCACGTAAGTGCCCTTAAGGTTGCCGGATCTCGTGGCAACCTGGGAGATGATGCTCAGGTTTCTGAGCGCCATCTCCTTTGCATCCTCCGCCGTTAAGGCATCCTCCTCCACGGCCTCTCTCTCCCTCCGAGCGGCCTCTACAATCTCTTCGAGCGTGCGGTCTTTTTCCGCACGCTCTGCTGCCTTTTGGGCCTTCCTCGTTTTTGCCAGCAGGACTAGATCGGTGGTAGTTTCCTGCTGGCTGCCGCTGCTTGACCGCGATCTTGCAGCTGTCGCGGTAGGGCGTTTCAAGAAACGCCCGCGTTCGTCCCGCGACAGCAAGGGAGACAAAGGTTGCTCCTCTTCTTCTGCCGCTACAAATTTTTGGGCCGGCTGGTCGTCCTCACTGGACGACTCGCTCTGAGTGCCGGCCGTGTCCTCCCTTGTGCGCTTTCGGAAAAATTTGAGGGCATACCCTCGCGCCTTCACCATCGGAGAGCCGGCCCTCACCTGGTCCGCGCCTCTCCCTTCGATTGATCCTTCCGAAAAGGTTTCGGTGTCCAATATCTCGCCATTGTCGTCGTTGAAGTCGATTTTGCTACTAGTTTTTTTATTTGATTTAATGTTGTCCATACTAAATCCCACGAATAGTAGGTAAAGGAAGTCCACCGGGCCAGGGACCATGTAGCACCGGTAACCCTAAATACGCCTGGGGGGCGGGAGGTTCCCAGGGTGGGCCGCTAATGGCTGGTGTATCGTTCCAGCCGCTCTTGCGAGCACCCGACGCCACGTACCACAACGCCGAGATCAACGGTTTTTGAGAGGTTGTCTCCTCGCGGTCCGGCCAATGAGGCAGGGACCCTCAGCACTACCGCAGGCCGCGAGGACGTGATCCACGACACCCGACAGACCGAGGATCGCCCGGTGTTCGGCAAAGCCGAGTGCAATACACCGAACGAATCACACCGTCCCCTCGAGGGACTTCCATTCCTACATCTCGCTTTTGCCCTTTGCCCCAAACCCAACCACACATTCATACCTTTGCTCTTTCATCCTTTCTCTTTCTCATCACGCTCGGCGAGGCTCTGACGCACTCCGGAGGTAGACGGTCGCATCCGTGTTCCTCTTAACAAGAGAGTACAGGGAGCGAGGGTCTGAGCCCGCCACAACAGGCTCACCTCTGGGAGCAGCTGCTCTCGCCACATCTCCACCCTTTAACGGAGCAGGATGCAGCACCGCTGTCGTTTCTGTCGCGCCGGCCGAAGCCGGCACCCCCATATCTGGGGGCGTGCCCTATCCGCAACCTGGGGACGCGCCGGATGGGAGATCTGACAACTCCACACCGGAGGGAACCTTTTTTTTTTTTTTTTTGCCGTTGGAAAAATCCAGCTTACAGATTCCCCGCCGCCAAAGTGAGGGCAGCGAGGATATGTGGGCTCCCCGGACCAAGATGGAGCAGCCGGTATACCCACTAAAAACCAACGGTTGTTCCTTTTTCTCTTGTCGCTGTAGCCGGGGCCGCGGCGCTGATGACGTCTTCGGCGACCCCGGCGCGACGTAAGCCTCGCCTCTTTCGGGCCTCTTCTCACCGGTGTGTTGGGACACCCGGAACGTCCTTTACGGCGCCGTGCCGGAACAAACAGCACGCGCCCCTCTTGAGCCCTTCTCTGGGCGGCGGGCACCCTCTTGCCGGCCGCCCGGGGCTCAGTGTCAGGGGAAGGTTGCGCGCGTAGCCACTCTTCGCGCCCTGGCCTTCTTCTGCGGATAGCCAGGGCGCTCTCGGCCTCCTGGCCCTTTCCGCGGCCTCCTTCCGGGCCATCACGTCCTCGCAAAAGCAAGGACGGCGCCCACGACCTTTCGCTCTCTAGCATCCTGCGTACTACGGCAGGAAGCGAAGGTCGTGCCCGACACTACGCAGCTCTCGGCGTTAGGGGAACCTTTTTTTTTTTTTTACCGTGGGAAATGCCTACGCATACCCGCCCTAGCGGGACAAGGAAGGGTTATGTTGGACTCGCACCGATTAAAACCAACACGTTGCTCCTTCCTGGCGCCTTTAGGGTGGGGTCACAGGAACGTTTTGCACTCATCTGCAACCCCACCGGCGCTGGCGCGAAGCAGCCCATCTCGCCTTACGGCCATCGCCTCCTCTGGGCGCGTCGGAACTAGCGCGCGCTTCGTCTCGGCCCCTGTGTTGGTAACAGACTCCCCGAGTCTGTTACTCAGAGACCATGGGGACAGGAGTTCCCTGACCACGCAGGACCAAACTCCCAGCCCCCAGCGGCGGCCCGGATGTTAAGCTCCGCCGCTGGCTCCATTTCGGCCGTAGAAGGAGAGAGATCGACGACTCCATGCCGAATGTCCCTCCTCCCACGGCCCTCCACACCGCATCAGCGGTACGGTCCTCGAGTCGCGGAGGATAGGAGAGCGGCTACGGAATACCGACACTCCTCTTACCCGCGACTCCACCTTGGTTGCGAGAGGACAGGAAGGGCGGCACACCTACCTCCTGCAACCCGTCCTCGCACCCTCCTTAGGCGCATCCAAAGCGGGCTTATTCAGCCCGCTTGGAGCAACCTCCTCCACGGCCGCCTTACACCTCAGGCCGGCCAGGTTCTTAGCTTCCCGCGAGCCAGCCCAGGAAGCCGCAGGTACTGACCCCACCGCTACGACAAGCGGGAACCTGTTCGGGGGGGAACCTGTTCGGGGTGGCGTTAGGGAACCTTTTTTTTTTTTTTTGCCGTTGGAAAAATCCAGCTTACGGATTCCCCACGCCAAAGTGAGGGGACAGCGGGGATATGGGCTCCCAGGCCAAGATGGAGCGGCCGTATACCCACTAAAACCAACGTTGTTCCTTTCTCCTTTCTACTTCGCGTTCGACGTCGTACCGTACGGACGTGCTTTGATTGCGCTCCGCTTTAAAAATATTTTTGAGTGGTTTTTACCGGTCTTTGTGGCGATTTTTCGCTTTCCACAATAGCAAGGTGTTACCGCATATTTTTAATAGCAGGCGTAAACAAATTTTGCGTTATTTTCGGCTTTTTAAGTGTTTTTAAGTTTAGTATATAGTGACAACTTTGTTAGTGTTTTTTGTATGTGAATCGTGGTTATTTTGTGGAAATAAGTTTGTTTTCGGATCAAGTAATTGGTAAAGTACAAACTTCCATTTAAATTCTGCAAAAATCATCAGCGATTTTAGTAATTTTTAAGGATATAACCTCATTGAGGTAAGTGTAGCACGTGCACGCACGTGAGAGTTGTCAAATTCAAATTGATATCTGTCATTGTCGATTGACAGTTGTGACATTTGACAGTTGTCAAAATCAATTGACAGCTCTCATCGTCTGCCGTGGTATTGCCATGACCCGTTTTTAAAATTACGGTTTATTGGACAATTTAAATTTATTTAAATTTTAATTTTTAGTTTTAATTATTTTATAAAATATTTTTGATTTCATTCGCTTGGGTTGTTATTTAGCAATCTAAGTGTGGTGAAATTAAAAATCTAGTAATAGTTAATAAATTATTTATTTGTAACTGTTTGTGGGTTCAATACGCGAACACCCTCTCGGTGTACGTCGGTCCCTCTTGGGTTACTTCAGCCCCTCTCAGGGTCTCTCAGGTCACCCTCTTGGGTCACTTTGGCCCCCGTTTAGTATTGTTTGCGATCTTAACCCGGCACCAGGACACCAATCGTCTGAGTCAGCACTCCATGGGGACGAAGACAGGCATGATCGCAGAAACGCTGTTACAGGACGAATTCTCCGCGGTCGCAGGAACTGGCTCGGAAGCAAGAGGGTTGGAAGCCCTGATGGACCTGGGCTTGAGCGGGATTTACCCAAGGCAGTCGCTGGCCAGGTCGCCGCCAAGTCGCCCTCACGCCCCATCGGTGCACCGGTCCACTCAGCTAAGAGGCCGCTGACTTCCCCGGAGGAAGTCCAGGATGCAGTGCGCAGGCGGGTGCAGCTCGCCAAGACGGCGGGGAGTTCCGCCAATTGGTGGCATCCTCAGCTCACCCCTGCCGCCGGCAATAGTGGACCCACCAGGGCGGATATATCGGCCAACGTGGAGCGACAGGACTATCTGGAATGTCAAAATCGAGATGTTAGACCGGTACACGGCGATTAAGGGGTTCGGCGGTGGCCCGCCACGCCAACAAAATGACTGGCGGACAAGCATTGTCTCCGGCCACAGCCAGGACATTTTGGCGGTTTATCAGCCTAGAACTGAGGACTGGCGGATGCAGGCTAGGGTCACCAGTCTGAAGCGCTGCCAAGCCTGGAGCTCAACCGCAAGCCCGAGCAGTATCAGACCCCAGCATCTTGTCGGACTCATGCCGCATCGGGTTAGGAGTTGCCAAAGGGTAAGCCGGAGATCTGGTACAGCCAAGGGCCCGGTACTGTTTTACCGGCTGTGGACACCATCAAAAGCTCGGAGGAAACCAAGGCGGCTCTGGTAAAGGCGGTGCAGCCATTACTCAGGGCATCCAAGTTCAGAAGTGTTAGGAAGGTCAAATTCTGGTGTTGTCGTCGAACGGCGAACGCAGCACAGCTGCGAAATTGAACGGCAGCGCCACCAGCATTAAAGGCAGCGACCCAAAGTCAGGAAGCCATTGGTGGCGATTCGCCCAACCTTCATTGACCCCCACAGACCAGCTAATTGGAAGACCTGTCACCAGAACAACCTATGTGATGATCCGGCGGACTAAACCGTCTTCTAAAGGGTGTCGTGTGGCATTCAGAAGGGACGTCGTGACAGTCCTAGGACCACCGTTGTCCTAATGTCGTCAGGCCTTGGGACAAACTGGTGGGACTCAGCCGGGTCTTCATCGGATGGGACGAGGCAGAAGTTGCATTTCTCGGTGCGTGCTGCAAAGTGCCCAATACGGACACCCGGACAAGCACTGTCGTCTCTTCCCCAACGTGCGCAAGATGCGGCGAAGTGGGTCATACAGGAGATGATCCAGTCGAGCCACTGCTGCGCCACATGAAGCGCTTCAGGAAGGAAGCGGACCTCACGACCGCCGCCATGGACTGCCCGCGCGCCAATTCCGCGGAACGCAGGCCATCAGCGACCAACTATGGATGGTACGACCAAAGTTGGACAAATTAACACGAGGTTCCGCAACTCTCAACTGGTTGCCTGTGGTCCCAGAGGCTGGGTTGGACTTGGTGCTTGTCCGGGCATTATAGCCCACCAGGATCCTAGGACACAGTCCACCTCCAAAGCCGGCCTTCTACTAAACCCTAGCATCTCTCCGTTTCTCCGCACCTCACAACGAACCTGTCAGTAGCACAATCAACAACCGAAACACGGACGCACGTCATCTCGGCGTACTGCCAGTACGGTCACGACATATCCGCCACCTCAGCATCTCTCGTTTGTGATGGATCGCCTGTCTGAAATCAGATAATTGATAGGCATGGATGCAACCTCCTCACCCTATGGTACTGCGGGAAGTAAACAATATTCGGACGCCCGACCAGAATACAGAAGAAACCAATGGAGGATTCATACTCGGACGGAATCTTATTATTCCCGTCGAAGGCCAGCCGCCGACGTTCTGCAATCTAACATTGCGTCAGTGGATCCAAGCGCTGACGACGCGCGGAATGGTGTCTTCGGTTGGAAGGTCCACGTGGAGGCAAGTGTTAGTGACCACCAACTGATTCACGAGTTTGCTGTGGTGGTTGGCGGGTTGACGGAACAGAAGCAGTCAGATGAAATCCCGAGAACGCGGTGTAAAGCTGGAATGGCTTTCGCTCGATGCGCCGCCGCATGGACCGTCTAGATGTCCTTGACCTGCCAATGCGCTCTGTGAACAGTCAAGATTCTGGTTAGAACAGCTGAAGCGCGCTTGGCACGAACCTAAGGACAACAAAAGGCTATGAATGGTGGACCCCACAACTGGGCAACAGACCGACGTCTCCGACCGTCGTCGATGGCAGGATCGAAGGCTGGAGGTGTAAGGAGGAAACTTCTCAAGCAACTCCGCGCCTGCCGGCTGAGTTACAGGGCCCGAAAATGCTGAACTGGCCCACTTCAAGCAAGTCGCGGATTCCGGTAACGAAGACCCTGGGTCTCGCTTCCGAACAGCCACGGAAGACTTAAACCACCGGCAAACGTCATTCACGGGTTAAACTGGAAGGTTACACCGGAAACGAGGACCCATGTCCAGCCTAATCCATCACTGTGCCCAGATGATGACCAGCCAAAGACACTACGTACCATCAAAGTCAGACTCGCCGCCCGTGTGCCCGTCGATCGAGGGACGCGGTGCCACCGGACAAAGTTACCGTAGAACTGATCATCCACAATTGCCGAACCTGCCCTGGAATCGACGGGATTACGTGTAAAATCGCAACAGCCTGGAGATCAACGGGTATTGAGATCAACATGTACAGGGCGTGCATCTCGAAGGTGTGTTCCCCAGACTTATGGAGCAAAGGAAACTCGTCGTGATCAAAACGACAAGCCGCTCACAGACCGAGGCCTATCGGCCTATCACGCTTCTGCCAATACTGGGCAGGTTCTCGAGCAGTGATCATCGCTGCGCTCCTGCCTATATCGCGGAATTTCAGACGCCCAGCATGGTTTCGAAAGGCGATCGACGGTTACAGCTGAATGCCATTAACGACATCTCATCAGCTCGCGCAGGAAAAGCCGTCCAGATGATTTTCTTGGATGTCTCAGGTCTTTCGACAACGGCGGTCGATGATCCTACTCAAGGCTAACAGTTGGAATTCCATTAATATCTTAAAATATTAGTCAGTTAACAACAACCCAGGTGGGATTTTCGCCGGAGACCGGTGGTGTGGAAGGCCTCGACGATGGGCTGTCCTCAGGATCGGTCCGGGCCACACTCTGGAACTCCTCTCCATGACCTCCTGAAGGTGCCGAAACCTGGGGTGTCCCTGGTGGCCTACGCCGACGGTGACCATCCGATCGAGTCCCCGTCGCGCGCGGATATCGAGCGCAAGGCGGCGACCTCCTGACCGCTGCTCTGGACTGGGAAGTCGTAACAGGCTGGGCTTTTCTGCCGGTGAGTCTGCTCGATGACCTACAAAGGTAAGGTTCAAGCGCGGTCCGACCCAAAGATGGCGGCGCTTCGATAGCGACAGTGTCTGGCTGGGGTCCTCGGCGTCGTCTTGGATGATCAATGTCCTACGTGCAGCATGCGTCAACATCGGCGAGCGCCAGTGCGGGCCGGGAAGATGTCTCGATTGTCAGGCATCGACCTGGGGCGTAGGTATAGTGCTAATTACTCCTTCGGGTCTACGTGGCCGAAGCTTACCTCCGCTGCTGCGTTGGTCGACGCTCTTCCATGTACGCCGTAAGGGTATACTTCTGCGAGTCAGAGACCGCCTATATTACCGAGGCCCTCAGAACGGCCGGCACTGCCGCCCTGCCGGTTTTGGCGGGCGTGCTGCCTGCCGACCTGGGAGGTCCTTGCGCGGGACAGTCGACGAAGGTGAGGGTCTGGCTCACGGGGCGCAGAAGAAGGTCGAACTGCGGCTGCTGTCGTCGCCAATGGCGGAGAGATGGCAGCTGAGTCAGGACAGTATGACCTGCGGAGATTCTTCCGACGTAGCGAACGCCTGCCAATACTCCGGTGGAACGATTATACATTTCCGCAGATACTCATAGGCCACGGAAGTTTTGAAGCGGCTGCGGGCTGAGCCTAAAGCGATACGGCGGGAATGTCCGTGCGGATACGCTGAAGAAACTTGAAGACCATGCTGTGGGACTGTGAACGTATTCAGGAAAGAAGTACAATGTTGGACAACCTCAAGCGAACAGCCATCGGACCGTTTACCACCACGATCTAGTCTGCAGTCCGGAAACTTCAGCGGTTGCCAGGTTGCGCATTCTTGGCCCATCGGAAGGAATATGATTGGCCAGAATGAAAAAACTCGAACGCGAACACTGTTTTTTGCTTGTCACACCCAGAAGAAGGTGAAATATAGAACAGGGACAGAAAAAGATTTGCAGGGAGTCAAGTCAGTGCGCACGGGAAAGAGCCTCCTGTACCGGCACCTCGTTCGATCCATGCCTGGCGGTGGACCATGGGATGGAGGTGAAATGTTCCCTTTCTCTGTCGCTGTAGCCGGGGCCGCGGGCACTGATCCATCTTCCGACCCCGGCGCGCGTGGCCCTCTCAGGCCTCTTCTCTCCGGTTGTTGGGACACCCGGAACGTCCTTTAGGCCCGTGCCGGAACAACACGGCGCTCCTCTTCGAGGCCTTCTCTGGGCGGCGGGCACCCTCTTGCCAGCCCGCCAGGGCTCCATGTCGGGAAGGTCGCGCGTCCGCCCTCTTCCCGCGCCCTGGCCTTCTTCCGGATAGCCAGGACCTCGGCCCTCCTGTCCCTGCGGCCTCCTTCCGGCCATCCGTCCTCCAAAGCAGGACGGCGCCCCGCCTTCGCTCCTGCATCCTGCGCTCGGCGGGAGCGAAGGCTCCCCTACGCAGCTCTCGGCGTTGCTCGGACAGGCTGGGCCTCTTCCAGCGCGTGCTGGGCGTCTCTTCGCTGCCCGCCACAGTGTGGCACTCCTCTGGGCTCCCTACGGCCACGCGGCCAGGTACCTCCCGAAACAGCCGTGTCCAGGAACTGCGTCCGCGCGGAACGTGAAACCATGTCCTCTTCTACCACCATTAAGGGAACGGGCGTTGCACCGTTGTTTGACGCCGGCCCTGGGTGCTCCAGCCGCAGCTCCTCCTGTTGTCCCAGGGCGCAATTCCTCTCGCGCCTTACCTCTTGGGGCTGCTAAAGCCCGAGACCCCTCCTCTTCCTCGCGCCAGAAGACAACCCACCCCTCCCCGGCCCCACCAGCCTTGGTTATATGGGCCGAATCGTTTGGAAGGGGACGGTCTGGCCGTGAGTCCCTTCTTGACTCATGCAAATTCTTTCTCTTCGTCCTTGTCCCATGTGACTTTCTCCCCTTCAGGGCCAGCTATCACACGAACAGCTCCTCGCTCGCCATGTCGCCTCCGCAGTTTCCGCCTTTTGTGCCATGCGTGCCGGAACGCCACTAAAAGCCAGTTCCTCCGTGGAAGAGATCGCAGTAAAGCGTTCGCCAGCGCGTCACCTCGTTCAACATCTTTCTCTAGGTCCTTTTAAGTGGGCACACCAGGCCGTGGTGCCTGTCTCCTCGTCCAGACCGCATTCGCAAATACTTCCATCGCTTAAGCCTATTCGGAGGCGCCGGCACCGTGACCCGTCCCGATGTGACGTGACATAGGTCCGGGGATATCCATTCGCCTGCCAATCGCTAGATCCTCCCTGAAAGAATTGAAAAGAGTTCCTACCTTTGTTTCGACTTCCATCTTTCCCAGCGCCAACTTGCCTTCCATATGCCTTCTACGTCGGCTCGACTCCTCCTGGGCGTTCCTGCTTCACCAGCGCCTGCCAGCCCCTACAACCTCCAAATCTGCCGGCAGCACTCCAGCTAGTACCGGAGTGCCGTGCTTCAACACCTAGCCGTGCGCAAAGAATGACGCGAGGATTTCGTCCGGTCCAGGGCAGGAGCCAGCCAACAGGCACCCGCCTCGCCGGAGATGGTCCGGGCCCGCGGCGGATCGCCAACACCCTCTGGGTTCTCCCTTAGTACCAGCAGTACCTCCTTTTGGAGAGTGTCCGGCGGTGCCCCATGCAGGACCCATGGACAGACGACTCCCGGCGTACAGGCGCACGGAACTGGGTCCTCCGGTGTTGGGGAGCAGTCTGCCGGAGCTGCCGCTGCTCTCGCCCTCTGAGGCCGAGGGCGCTCAAAGTGGGCCAAGAGCCTCCATCGGCGGTCTGGGACTGGCCGAGATGATTTGCGGTCACGGCGTCGACCGGACCCGCAACGATGATATGGGCGTCCGCAAGTGTGCGGCGTTCGGCCCGGCGTAAAAATGGGCCTCGGATTTTCCGACGACCTCAGGTCCTGGCCGCCGGATGCGCCCAATCGCAAACGACGGCGTGGCGAAATCGCAGCCCTGGGAAGGTTCCACGGGCGGTGACAGGGTGTCGTCCGCGTAACGGTGACGTCGCCCCTCGATATTGCCGCCACAGCGCAATCGAACCAACCGTTCCCAAACGGTCCCAACACCGACCCTGGGAACTCCACCCTACCACGACACCTCGGAATTCGGGCCCATCTCGGCCGGGAACCTCAAACGTCGATGCGACGGTGCCCGATCACCCTTTCGGTAGGGCCCGTGGTATCGGGGCCCCCTTTATGCAGGCCCAGGGCGGGGGGTGTTGAATCGTTGGCGATGTCTGACACCCCAAAAACACCCTCCCCGGAACCGCACCCGTCGGGACGACCCGCGCACCGCGTGGACGGTCGACCGGCCCTTGCAAAACCCTGCCCTCCGCCAGTTTGGACCACTTCCAGGTGCTGGACGATGCGGGCCCCCGATTCTCTCAAAGTTTTCCCATCGTCCAACCGATCGGCCTGTGGCGGAGGCGCCGGGCGCCCCTCCTTTTGGATGGACAGTCGCCTTCTTCCCCTCCGTGGGAAGGCTTAGCCAGACGGCAAAACATCCCCTCACTCTGGGCTCCCAGGGCGTCCCCTGGGCCCCGCCAACGCCCCGGAATCCATGGACCCGGGGCGGGCGTTTGCCCTCATTTGGAAGGGCTGCAAAACTCTCCCGGGCTGACTTGCGCCCGGAACGGGTGACCTCAT
>JAGSMT010000773.1:0-39043 GCA_029286875.1 Lamproptera curius
ATTTTTTTTACTTTTAATTTTTTATGAAAAAAATATTCGAATCTATTCTATTCTATGAATAACCTAGTCTAGTCTGACTTAGGAATCTTTACCTAAGGATGCCGGCAGTTGATAGAATTAAAGATTTTTAAAGTATTTTCTAAAAGTTTTAGTATATTGTTACAATAGAAAACATATTTTAAAATATAAATGAATAATTACAGTCATCTTGTATTTAAACCCTAGTTAAGTCATAACGAAAATAGTGCAGGTGTTAAAACCTAGCTTAGCGCTCTCAAGACCTTTTATTTTCATTTTAGTTTTAGTTTGCTGAGAATATATTTTGAGAAATATTCCTTAGCCTGATCCTTACGGCTTATTCAAAACATTTTCCTAGAAAACTTTCCCGAGCAACTGACCCTAGGGAAATGCCGATAATATGCCTGGATTAATTTTGAAGTGACAAAATGCTTACAAACACATGAAAAAGGGTACGCTAAGCCTGCGCCATCTTTTGAATGGCAAGAATATCACATAGCCTAAACATTTAATTTAGATGATAAATTCAATGGAATTGTAATTTATGACGAAAAACAGTAAAGCAAAAGTTTTACGTGATCTAATTCTACCGATATTAAATTTATATTTGAGTATGAATGCTTGTTACTTGCTAAACAAAAACAGGTAACTTAGCATGGACATCGGAATAATTATAAATAATTTATTCTGACACGAATTGCAAAAACAAATGTAAGACTTGGTATCACAAATTATAATCACCACGCGGGTAAACTTAAGGATGCCATTTTATTATAAAGGATTAAGTCTAAATTTTATATTATTTTTGAATATTCTCTTCGAATCACATTGTAAAGTATCTAGGTTTCTTGACATAAAGTATCTAAACTACTCTATACCTCGCTTCCGCAAGCTATTTTTCCAAGTTGTTTTCTAATTCATACAGATTTACTCAAATACGAATTTTCTGTGCATTGAGACTGGCATCTGACCTCATAACCCAAAAAGGTAAATACTAAATTTAGACTCTGCCGAGCTTTTATGAACGCCGATAGACCACCGTTTCAAAAGTAATGCCCTATCCAGAGAAAAACAGTCTAGAAATCCTGCATTAATAACTTTTTATTCTTTAAGTCAGAAACGCGAAGACACTGACTTCTATTTCATTAGCCAGAAAATAAAATACTTTATGGGTATCAATTTTTCATCATAATAATTATGCTCTGTAAACATATTTTACGAATACACGTATTTTGGAAGTTCTTGGAAATACGAAAGCTCTGAAAACTGAAACAAAAAAACTGAATTCAAAAAGTAATTACTTGTGCTCGGTTTTAATTATCCACAGCGCTTTTATAAAATTAATACAGCCTCGTTTCTAAACCGATTTCTGAAGTATTCTGAACGCCTATGTTTACCATTCGAAATTCCTGTATACAATACAGATTTGAGGATGAGGGTAGCGAATACTGAAAACTTTTGTTAAATAGTGGATAAAGAATAAATTCAGCTCATATTTATAAATCATGTCACGTTATAGATTTCTGTATATATGTGTTTTATTAAAAACCACCATTTAACAAACTGGTAAAAATTTCTTTAGTATCTATTTTTACACTCATTGATAAAATCGGGAAGTTGATCACTAAAACATAGAACAGGAAGAATGATCAGTATAAGAGAACGGTATAAATTTGGGATAAAAACCGTCATTTATAATTTTAGAGAAGATAGGTCCCATTTTACTAAAGGTCGTCTGGGGGAGTGCGACCGTGGTGCCTATTTTGGTCACAAATTTCAGAAAATACATTTTTTCAAACATAATTAATTTTTAAATATCATTAAACAATATTGAAGTCTTGGTAAATTTGCTTATTGATCGTCCAACACACTACCAGTCTGGAACAGGATGCTTCTGACCTAAAAAGAATCGGTAAAAGTTCAGTTGGGCTGGTCATTATTTGGGAAAAATAAACCACTCTCTCATGTCGACGATACCGTACAATTTAAAGACAAAAGTCTTTCACCAATACGGAGCGTCGAACGACCCAAGACCTTGTGGATTGCCGATCTCCGTGCAGTAGCCGGTTCACGTTGGCAGCGAGTAGCAACGGCTTACCTCCACTGTACGTAGTTCGTTGAAAAATTCCTACTTGTCGTTCATTGAATAAGGCCTATGCCCAGCAGTGGACGGAAAAGGGTCCTTAAGATGATGACGGTGAAAAGAAAATGAGCCGGCAATTTTTTAAAACATCGTTTAAAATAAATAAAGAAACCTTCAGCTAGCATTTTTCTACCAGGTTTTGTAAACATTTTAATTTATATTGTAATAACTTTTAATACATTGACGTTCATTGATAATACTGCTTCGAAAAAAACAGCTCATATTAAAAAATAAACAGTTTTGTAATATAAGCAGTATGGACGTTTGTAATGAAAAACTAAAGTAAACATGAAATCTTTAAGTTTATCCCTTTCGTTTCCTCTGAACGCTGAATAAGCAAAATAAGTTAAGGGCTGATTCATTGAAGTGACCTTAATGAAACACGACCGTAGCATGTTTGTGTCAGTTAGCCGTTTCGTATCATGTTTCAAGTGACATATTTACTTAGGTTCGGTTCATAGGGAGCGATAGCATAATATGAATACCAAATATTAGCCGTCAGCGCGCCGTAGCATTGCTCGGGTTACTTTAAAATTTTTAGAACGGATTTTCCCAAATATCCTCTTAATAATGGTAATATAGATAACTCAATGTTTAGGAAGTCACATAGAAATAGACAATATGGTGATAAACAAATATTTCTATCCCTTACTAAACTAGACGTTATTTGTCCCTTAAGGTTGGTTTTATAAACTGGAAGTCGTTGGTGGAAATAACTAAGTATAGCCCTAGTTTTCCGATTTGTTAGGGCAACATACGCCAGCCACTAAAATATCCAAGATATTATTAAAGTCATTTCATAATAATAAGAAAATGTCAAAAGCGTGGCTTGATTATTAAATAATTAATTGGGCAGCATCTTGTACGATAGAACGATGATTTTAAATTTAAGTATAATAAGCTTTATATTAATTATAAATTACGCATAGCTATGTATATCTACTCCATGTGCCCTAAGTCTTTAATTATTGAATATCATTTTTTTGGGTAGAATAAATACATTTGAAGCTTGAATTCAAGCAATAATTAAGGTTTCGAAGTTCCTTAAAAGTCGATTTTAAATATTCACTTCCGGTTCCGGAAAAAAGAAAAGAAACAATACTTTTCAGAACTTTTTACAAATTAATGGATACTGTAATAAGCATTCTAAAATTCATGAACTCATTGCTAGTTAAACTTTAAAAGCTTATAAGTCGGCAACAAAGTATCTAACAAAAAAAATAGTGTACATATATAAATCTACTAGAAGTCAAACTGACTAAAATATAAACAAAAATCACCTCTAATTTCGGATGGGCATGTAAAAAAGTCAGTCCACCCACCAACCCGCATTGGACCAGCGTGGTGGGATACGGTCCAAACCCCCTAATGGATAGGGGTGTATTAGGGAAGGCCTATGTCCAGCAGTGGACTAACAAAGGCTGATGATGTATGATGTGTATGATGTAGAATAAAAAGTAAAATCTCATCAGGGACATTTTTTTAATTTTACGCAAAGTATTAAATATCCAAATATTCATCAATGCCCAAACTTTTCTCTTCAAAAATGTCATAAAACATAAGCTTCAAACTTAGAACGAACTTAATTTCACTCATCTTTAATGAGTTCAAAAATATACTACAATAATATTATAGTTGTCTCAAGTACTGCTTCTAATTAAAAGTGACACTTAGACTTGTCAGTCTCAATTTATATAATTACAAAAGCGCTTCATCGGAGCATATTACGTTTCAAAGGTCTGGTTTCCATTAAAATATAGCTTTTCGAAGCTCGAATTAAATATTTAGAATTTAATTTAAGCTTTTAATTAAGTCTGACTTAATATTTATTATTCACATATAATCTCGTACTTTTCTCCAAATATTAATACTCCGGACACTCCAGATTAGTTTAGCTTATTAATGCAAAGTAAGTCTTGCAGGTGCTTGTTTCGTTACATGTAGCATAGAATGTATGCGTTGTTAGCTATTGCAATGTCTGCGTGTGAAGTCCTACGTTCATTATGTCTCCTCCTGGAGACATATTGAAACTAATTAGTTCTCTAATAAGTTAACGTAATAGCTACGGTACAATTTTAATATTTTACACTTACAGAAAATAATTTTAATAACTATTTATTATTTTTAACTGTTATTGTTCTTTTAAATTCTTTTGAATAACCGAAATGATACAGTTGAGGTCTCAATTTTAAAGTCTTCAAATACACTTTGGTCACTTTTGAAATACGTTAAAAACAATAACACTCCTTTTACAGACTGCCATGAACACGTACTGCACCACTTTAGTTAATTTTAACCACATTAACCGTTTTACGGGATTAAATTTGCGGAGACGATGTTTACGTTGCAGTGACCTGTACTATCCTCTCTTTTTTTAATTATTCACACCAAAAGTTACCGAAGAACATTAAAATTTGTAATGATTACGACTTTGCGACATTGATTAAAATTTTGCCAACCCCAGCGTTTCTATTATTTTTGTAAAGGTAATATTTCTCCTGTGGTTTAATTTATATTTACACAAATATTGTTTCGATAAAAATTTTTGTGAATTTATCGCGTCAAAAACATTGCGAAACAATTTTTCGTTAATTAAATCGTCTTGTTAATTAGAAATGTTCGTTTTTTATAATTTTTTTTTTATATCAAATCCACCAATTTACGGATTTTTCGCGTTATAATAATGGCGTAAATAAAAGAAATAATTATTTTTGTTTATTTAAAAAAAAAATTACAAAATTTTGATCAATTGGTAACTTTCTATACTGCATTTTACATTTTAAAATAACGGCTTAAGAATCAGAACAGTATTCAGAACTATTTGTAATAAATTATTATCAAGTCATGAATATAAACTGTCCACAATTACAGTTAAATAATAAATCCTAGTAATTCATACTTCTAGATTAATAATAATAAAAAGCAGTAGTAGCTCTGTCTGTTTCTCTTTTGGTAAAGACTGGCGTTAACGTTGAAACTATTCTACCGATTTATTATTTTATTTATTTTTTTCGTGGGTAGGTGATAAATAAGTACAGACGTCTTTGTTAACTGCTCTAAGAATTTTAATTTAATTTTATTTGTTATACAGTAAATCTTTTTCTAATTTTAGTGATAATAGTTATTAATTATTAATTAACTTAATATTATTGTAACGTAGCTTGTACATAAGATCATCACCACCTGCCAGCTCAACACTTGCACGACACGTATTATCACTAAGCCAAAAACAATGCCCAACTTGTCTGAAGTGATGTCCATCCAACAAAAATTGGCGGAAAATATCTCCAAGCAATTTTATGATCTCCAGGGCCAGATCACCAATGCCACATTAACTAAAGACACTGTGGCTAAAATAGGCGAAGAACTGCGTAACTTCCGGGAGATAATTTTGGCATCCTTAGTCTTTTCGCCAGCAAATAAAGGATTGTTCCAGACAAGTTGATGACCCGGAAACTCGGAATCGGCGAAAGGCACTGATAGTCTCCGGTATGCCTTAACAAGAGGATGAAGACTGCATCCAATCCATCTTAAGGGTATTCAATGGCAAACTAGGCCTAAATAGCATCTCCCAAATCATCCATCAAGGTATGCCATAGACTAGGTTTACCTAATAACAGCATCATCGGCCCTTACTTGTCACTGATTCATTGACATTAATACCAAACAGGCCGTCTGGAAGTCTAAGGCTAAGTTAAAGGGGTCTGCAGTATCTCTTAAAGAATTCCTGACTCGTGCCTGACAAGCTGTGTTTATGAAGTCTCGGCTGTATTTTGGTATAGCGCTCTGTCTGGACGATGAATGGAGCTATAGTTATCCGAACACTCAGATGCTGCCATATGCAGAATTGTTACGGAAGAAGAACTTAATTACCAGAAAGACCAGCTTAATTACAAAGTTTCCAAGTCTTCGGTCAAGGCATAAAATGTTAGTACACTGTAAAGAAGAAGAAGCATACATTAAAATTGTCTGAAATTTTATCTTGTGGATTATGTAAGTAGTTTCAAGGTGTATACTATATATATAGTATATATATATATATATATATATATATATATGTATGTAATATGTCATATAAACAGTAATATATTAATATAACAACCATTGAATTAAAACTTATCTTATTATTGTATTTTGAATGTTTCCTTTAATTTATAACTTTTGTTTCATACTATTGTTTACGTAATGCATTTCTGACACCTCATAGTTGCCTAATAATGTTTTAATTTAACAAATTGAGAATAAACTATATTTTAAACACTTTGTAAACAAACAGAAGTGTTGGTGTCAAACTCTTTATGTATGTGACAGATGAAAATTTTGAGGGTACATTTATTTGACAGCTTCACGATGCGTTCCGAATTTGCTGTATTCTTTGTCGTTAACTTTTGCAACGATATTTTATTTTTTTTTTTTAATTTATATACGAGTATGTGGGCTATATTTTTAAAGTATTTTTTTCTCGTTATTTTTAGTGGATGTATAAATAAGTGTTTCTTGTTATAGTTAAACTTTATGCTGCATTTTGTGTTGTTACTTTCATATTGTTTTATCTTGCTATTTTATTTCAATAGGTGTTTGTGTATTATTTAAGTTATTTGGTTTACTTTTGTATTAGCTGGGGAGGTGAAATGATCAATTTAGCTCTTAATTTTTCTTTCGGTTCATTATTGGTTATTATATATATAAATATTTATTTATATTATTATTTATTGATATATATTATAGTAATGTCACTTGCTCCGACGATGATCACTTTTATTCTGCATCTTCTTCGGACAATGATAGCTTTATGTCGCTAAGTGATTCACTCGCGATTTTTTAAATTAAAAATTTAATACCAATAATCAAAAACAATTTAACATTTGTCACATTAACGCACAAAGTATACCTAGCCACTATGATGACCTTTTACGATAAGTTTCACTAAGTGTAATGTTCACGCCATTCTGGTTTCTGAGAGTTGGCTCAAACCACATCTCTTCTTCCTTGTATTCACTCCTGGGTTTATCTTGGTACTGCACGACCGTACAGGCAGGAGGAGAGGAGTCGCGCATAACGTGAGGAGCGATCTTCCGTATAGAGTACTTGCTCTCCTCGTCCCTGATTCAGCATCTGCTGAATTTCTGTTCCTTGAAGTTACGGTTACTGGTGCCAAGATAGTCATAGGTGTAGTATACTGTCCCCTAATGTCAACTATTTCACTGATTTTGAATCAGTTTTAGAATCTTTGGGTTCCGAGTATGCTAACCACGTCATTATGGGAGACTTTAATACTAACTCTTAGCGCCTAATTGTTCCTGAACCGCAATTTCCTGTGTATCGTCAGGTCATGCTGTTTTCATGTTTTACCTCTCCACTACTCATCGTTACCTCTCTGGTGAAGACACATGGCTTGACATAATGCTTACTTTATCCATCCAAAGCTTCCTCACGGCCAATATCCTGCCCCAAGTTTCTCTCATCATGACCTAATCTTCCTTTCTTATACCCTAAAACACTCTAAACCCTGTTCCCAAGGTACTGCACGTTCGTTCTTTTCAAAATGTTAACGTTGAGAAACTTTGTCGGGATGCTGAACAAATCTGCTGGGAAACTTTAGGAACGGCAGAATCAATTGATGAAAAAATACAAATATTCAATGATGCCGTCACTAAACTTTACGATGTACATGCCCCTATCAAAAAAGTAAGAATAAGACATCCTCCAGCACCTTGGTTAAACAGAGGAGTTCGGACAGCCATGAGACGTCGGGACCGCGCATTCCGAAAATTTAAGCAAAACCGCACGGAAGATAATTGGAAGCTTTACAAATTGGCTAGAAATCGGTGTAATCAGATGGTACGAAATGCTAAACGCCGTCACATTCTTGATAATTTATCTAACTCTTCACCTTCCGATATCTGGAAGTTCCTTGAACTTTGGTATCGGTAAGTCGCGTTTATCAAACCTTCCATCTTCAATATTCTTAATGATTTAAATCATCATTTTATCACATATCTTCGATAGATCCTAGTACTATTTCTAGCGCTATTTCCTACTTAAATGGTTTGACGCACCCAAATTTTAAATCCTTCTACTTCAGACCAGTGTCTTTTGAAGAAACCAAAAAAGGTTTTGATTGCATAGGACGCCGAATGATACTTCCCATTCTAGATTATTTACTTGCATCACCCACATTATCAACTTCTCCATTACCACCGGATCTTTTCCAATATTGTGCGTAATGCCTATGTTCGTCCTCTCCCAAAATGCCCAAATCCTAGATGCCTGCCCATTTACGGCCTATTTCAATCCTTCCCTTTCTGTCTAAGGTGCTTGAGTCCTGTGTTCTGAAGCAGTTCTCCACTTTGTGTTGAGTAACAACTTAATAAGCCCGCTTCAATCTGGATTTAGGCCAGGCCACGCACTACTACCACTCTTCTTAAAGTGACTGGCGACATTAGAGCTGCCATGGAAAATACTAAAGTCACAGTCTTGGTATTAATAGATTTTCAAACGCTTTTAATGCCGTTAGTCACGATATCCTGTTAGCTATGCTCTCCCATCTAAAGGTTTCGGATGAAGCACTGGTTTGGTTTTCATCTTATCTTCGAGGCCGTCAGCAGACTGTTAATGTCAATGAAAAGTTTTCAAACTGGCTAATCTCACTGCTGGCGTGCCTCAAGGCGGTATTCTTTCTCCAATTTTATTTTCTATTTTCATTAATTTTATAACTACTGAACTTCGATGTTCGTATCATCTTACGCCGATGATCTGCAACTGTACTATCAGGACACAGTAGATGGGATCTCAGACGCACATGTAAATTAAACGAAGACCTAGACGCTATTAGAGTGTGGTTCTGAAATTCGGCTTAACTGTCAATCCAACGAAGTGCCAGGCTATGATTGTGGGAAGCAATCGAATTATAAGTAAATTGGACTTACAAAATCTCCCACCAATCAAATTTGACTCCCAGATAATTCCTTTTAGTGACAGTGTAAAGGACCTCGGACTGATGATTGACTCCACACTCAGTTGGAAACAACAAGTAGCGAGTGTTTCTTATAGAGTTACAAGCGTTCTGAGATCTCTCTATCGTCTAAAAAACATGCTTCCTATACAAACAAAAATAACTCTCGTGCAGTCCTTAATTTTCCCTTTGATCGACTATGGTGACGTGTGCTACTTTGACCTGAATGCAGATCAACTCAATAAACTCGACCGGCTTCTAAATAACTGCATTCGATTCTGTATTCAATATTCGTAAATATGACCATGTGTCGTCGTACCGATCCTAACTCCGGTGGCTACCGATTCGTCAACGTCGAACGTTAAGGGCACTTACCACACTATTTTCTTTACTTGTATCGTCCTCTTCTCCGACTTATTTGTCGTCTTATTTCCAATACATCAGTGTCGCTAGTCTTAGAGATCTTCGTTCTACAAACAACTCGTCTTCTTCTGTGTCCCGTTCTATCGTACAGATTTCATTCACAAATCTTTCCAAATTCAATCCATACTTCCTGGAATGCGCTACCTTGGAAATCAGGATGGCTAAAAACGTCTTTCAGTTTAAAAGAAAAGTGGTAAACATTTACTGGACGAAGAATCGGGAAGCAACTGACTTTGTAATTATGTATTTATAATCATATTTTGTGTATGTATATATTGATATATATTATATTATATTATATTATATATGATATGCATAGTAAGCATATATTTATATATACATATTTATGTTTATGTATGCCTATAGTGTATTAATCGTTATTTATTAAATAATATATTTGCTACCTTGACTAAAATTTATCTCGAATTTACAACTCTATTTTTGATTCTTTGTTATTCTATATTGTACCTTAAGAGCACCAGCTAAATTTTTCATAACCTCCCTAAGGTTGGCTGTTAGATAATGCCTAAGGCATTAAGCCCGCCTTTGTAATGTGCAAAAAGAATAAATAAATAAATAAATAAATAATACTTCGCACAAACTTACAATCTTATATATATAAAAGAAAGTCGTGTTAGTTACTTCATTTATAACTCAAGAACGGCTGAACCGATTTAGCTGAAAATTGGCAGGGAGGTAGTTTAGAGCCAGGAAAAGGACATAGGATACTTTTTATCCCGTTCGACATCATTCCCGTCTGACTTGACATGTAACGTCAGTCACTATCAAACGTGGTATAACAAAAAAGAATCAGACTTGAAATAACAAAATTGACGTATAATGACAGCCATGTAATGTGAATGATGACGTATGGATGACAATTAGATATTTGTAAGAAATCATTAATAAAACTATTTCTATTAAATAAATAATTAACATTATTGCCCAATTGCCCATTTGTAAAAAAAGTGAAGTGAACTATAAAACTCGGTATGGTTGAAAATTTAAGTTTTTTGGTGAAGTGAAGTTTAATTAATAATGCCGCTACCAAGACGATAGAATCGTTCCCGACAAAGCCGTGATGCAAGAAGAATACGAAATATTGCAAATGAAAGGACTGAAAAAGAACAAGAAATTGCACGTGAACAGCGCCGCGATGGTATGGCTTGACTTCGTGCTTCTCAATCACGAGAGCAAAGTGAAACAGCCGTGGAAACAGCTCGGTTGGCAATGCAGGAAACGTCAGCGAACTACAGAAGTCAAAAATAGATAATTTGCGACGCAGAACAAGATATTTAGCCTGATTTGAATCGAGCAGCGTTTCGATACGATTGCAGCAATGATTACAGCTTGCATCCTAGCGTTGGCATTGGGCAAATGGACGTTGTTTGCAAGTATTGTGGTGCATTAAAGTTTTCCGGAGAAACGCCTGGATTATGCTGCCTTAATAGTAAAGTGAAATTACCAGTGTTGACTCCGCCACATGAGCCATTGTATTCATTGCTTTGTGGCGAAACACAAGAATCACGCCACTTTCTTTGCAAATAGTCGAAAATAAATAGTTGTTTCCAAATGACGTCATTTAGGGCAGATATTATCGAAGAACAGGGATTTTGATCTGACATTTAAGGTATTTATTTTTGTACTCATATAGAATGTAGCTAAAGAATAACTTACTTTATCTATTGGTACCTATGTAGTATATTTGCTAATTCTGAACTCTATTCTCTCATCGAAAAAAGTGTGTATAACCCAGGTAATACTGTCTGGTTTTTATTTTGTAGATACAAGGACAGATTCATCATAGAATTGGATCATTACTACCTTTCGAAGATACACAGAATAATTTTTTACAAATATATTTCATGGGCAACATAGAAGAACAACTTGATTGACGCCTAGAGATTAATGTAAGAATAAAGCGAGCAATTTTTCAAGACTTCCAATGTCTGCTTCATGAACATCATGCGTTGGTCAGGTTGTTTAAGAGTGCTTTAGAGTGCATGCCAAGTGATGACTATAAAGTTGTCATCAAAGCAGATAAACGACCATCTGGAACACACGAAAGAGCATTTAGTGCTCCAACAGTAGACGAAGTTGCCATCCTGATTGTTGGTTAACAATTGGAAAAACGCGATATTGTGCTTACACGTCGCGATACTGGGCGACTGCAACAAATATCTGAAACTCATCGATCATATGACACATTGCAATACCCGTTGATGTTTTGGCAAGGAGAAGATGGATATTATTTTAATTTTAAAATGAAAAATCCATTGAATGGTGAGTATCAGTATCATAATTTATTTCATTTATTTGTGAAAGACACTGATTTAAAATAATGCTTATTAAAAAAATGATTAATGTCTGTATTGTTTGCCTTTAAAATTTGCCTTTGAAATGGTTGAATATCAAATTTTTAATTTCAGGCGAAGGAACTACAAAGAAAGTTAGCTAGATGAATTATTACGCATATCATTTGATGATTCGTCAAAATGCTGACAACTATTTGCTGCGGTTTCGTCGATTCTTTTAGCAGTGTTGCGTTGACATGTGTGTAAAATAGAAACAGAACGTTTAACATTCATTAGGTTGAACCAGGCCAAACTGCGTTCCGAGGAGTACATCCATTTACGTGATGCAGTCAGTACTGAAGGAAATGCAGCTAATATTCAGGTCGATTAACTATTCTGCCGGCGACGTACATTGGTAGCCCACGTCATATGCATGAATATGCACTAGATGCAATGACATATGTTCATCATTACGGTCGGCCCGATCTCTTTATTACTTTTACCTGTAATCCAAAATGGATTACTCAATTGCTGCTACCCGGACAAGCATCAAGTGATAGACACGACATCACAGCACGTATATTCAGGCAAAAAATTAGGTCCCTGATGAACTTCAGTGTTAAACAACGCGTTTTTGGAGATACTCGATGCTGGAGGTATTCAATCGAATGGCAAAAGCGAAGCCTGCCGCACGCACACATTCTTATTTGGTTAGTGGAAAGAATTCAGCCTGACCAAATAGATGATATCATATGTGGTAAGATTCCTGATTATGAAGTCGATCCAGACCTACTTGATGTTGTTACTACTAATATGATTCATGGACCGTGTGGTGCCATCACTCCCCAATCAACTTGCATGGTCGATGGAAAGTGCTCTAAACGATATCCACGGAAATTAACGGCGGAGGCTGTCACTGGCAATGATGGTTATCCGCTGTATCGGCGTCGATCACCAGATGACAACGGTTGAACTGTCAGAAGAAAAATAAAAAGAATGGATTTCGTTGTCGACAGCAGTTGCAATGTTCCATTTTCGCCACTTACGTTGAATACTGCTATTCAGTTAAGTCCATAAAATATATTTGAAAATACGTCACGAAAGCCAGTGATATGGCAGTTTTTGGATTGCAATCCTCAATCAACACCAACGATGAAATTTCACGCTATCAAGTTGGTCGTTATGTGAACTGTAATGAAGCGATTTGGCGTATATTCGCATTTCCCATTCACGAACGTCATCCTACTGTTACTGGCGGTGCATCTGGAGAAAGGTCAACGAATATATTTCACGGCTTCGAATGCTATGCAACGTGCTGAAACACCTCCAGCAACTACATTGACCAGTTTTTTTGCAATCTGCGAAAGCGATCAGTTTGCACGAACTATGCTTTACTCGAAGATGCCACGTTATTATACTTGGAATGCTTGATCGAGGAATTTGCAAACACAGAAGTAAGGCGATGCGGTTCCTTGGTATCCAGATGTGTGTTCTACTAATGCTCTTGGTCGTATGTATACAGTTCATCCAAAGAATAATGAATGTTTCTATTTGCGGTTGTTGCTGGTAAATGAGCGTGGGTCAACGTCATTTGAGTCACTACGGACTGTTAATGGTGTAATATTCCCAACATATCGTGCTGCATGTGAAGAATTGAACTTATTAGAAAACGATACCCATTGGGATACGACAATCGCTGAAGCCATTATCCCTGCATCTCCAAGTCAGATACGCACATTATTCGCTATCATAATTTCGACATGTTTTCCATCAAACCCATGTAACCTGTGGCACAAGTACAAGGATAATATGTCAGAAGATATTTTACGTCACATTCGTGTCAGTTCCAGAAATCACGATATTGAGATAAATGAGGAGATACATAATCGTGCTTTACTCTAGATCGAAGATATGTGTTACCTCATGTGCGGTAATTTATTAATCAGGTTAGGAATGCCAGCACCATATCGTGAAATGAATGACGCATTTTATCGAGAATTGGAACGGAAACGTGAATTCCTGGTGATCATACACCAGGAATTAGATTTTATAGTTCAAACGAATGTACTCCTGTTGAATTACCAACAAAAGGAAGCTTATGATACTTTAATGAAGCCAATCGATGATAAAAATGGTGGTTTATATTTCCTAGATGCCCCTGGTGGAACTGGCAAGACATTCCTCATGTCATTAGTTTTAGCAACTGTTCGGGCGAGATCTAACATAGCGGTTGCAGTTGCTTCTTCTGGAATAGCAGCCACATTGTTAGAAGGATGCTGTACGGCTCATTCAGCATTCAAATTACCTTTAAATCTTCAAACTATTGAAGACACATAAACAACGTGTAATATAGCGGTATCGAAAATCATCATCTAGGATGAATGCACAATGGCGCATAAACGTGCGTTAGAAGCACTTAACCGAGCATTACAAGATTTACGCAATGACTCGAGATCATTTTGGAGGAGCAATGATTTTACTTTCTTGCGATTTCCGCCAAGTACTACCAGTAATTCCAAGATCTACGGCTGCCGACGAAATAAACGCTTGCCTCAAATCGTCAAATTAATGGCGCCATGTGAAGAAACTGCAACTGACAACAAACATGAGAGTTACATTGCTTAATGATACAGCTGCTGAAGACATCTCGGAGCAATTGCTAACTATCAGTAATGGTCAAGTACCTGTCGATGAATCGAGCGAATTAATATCATTTTCAAATAATTTCTGTAATTTAGTCTCATCAAAAGACAAACTTATCAACAATGTATTTCCAGAAATAATTTCTTACTACAAAAGTAATGAATGGTTGAGCGAGCCAGCAGTTTCAGCGGCTAAGAATAAAGATGTAGATGACCTAAACTACATAATTCAAAATAAGATCATTGGAACAATGCATTCATTCAAATCTATTGACTGCGTCACAAATGAAGTTGAAGCCACCAACTATCCAATTGAATTTTTAAATTCTTTGGACGTGCCTAGCTTACCACCGCACAATTTAAGCCTAAAGGTTGGCTCCGTAGTAATCATGCTTCGAAACATAAACCAACGAAAACTGTGCAACGGTATGCGTTTGGTTGGTTAGAAAATTGATGAACAATGTAACTTACGCTACGATAATGATAGGAAAATTTAAAGGTGAGGAAGTTCTTATTCCAAAGATACCGATGATCCCAACCGATATGCCGTTTGAATTTAAAAGACTTCAATTTCTGATAAGTCTTGCATTTGCCATGACCATCAACAAATCACAAGGCCAATCCTTAAAAGTTTGTGGTTTGAATTTAGAACATTCATGTTTTTCCCATGGTCAATTATACGTGGCATGTTCACGGGTTGGTAGACGCGTTGTTTGTTTTTGCGCCTGATAATAAAGCAAAAAATGTCGTGTATCATAAGGTACTTAAATGAAGAGCAACCTATGTACTAAAATACGGAAATAATTATGAATGATTGATGTAGAATTTTTGTTTTTTTGTATTTTTTCCAATAAAAAAACTGCTTATTTATTGACATTAAGGCGGAACAAAGTTTGCCGGGTCAGCTAGTAGATTATAAGAAAGGACTTGAATGCAATTTTTAAGCTTAAGTGACTTTGTACAACTTGCGTAAATAATTTTTTTCATGGCATACGCAGGCAGACGAGCAGTCGGGCCTCCTGATGGGAAGTGGTCACCGACTGCTTTGACCGTTTAGTACAGACGGTCTCCAGTAAAAGAGGACCTACCAACGGTAATATAAAAAAATTATAAGTTATATTTAGAATTTAATCACGCACTTAAGTTAGTAAACTTATGAATTATTAATGTATTAAAAAAATTTAAATTTGTCACGGAGCTCTTTGTCCGCCTATTGCGATTACGTACCAGCGCGAATTTGGAGATTTTTCCTGGAAAATTATTTATTGAGGATATTTTATTGGATTTTTTCTTTTTTCAATATTGTTTGAAAATCTGGTTTCGCTTATTCTACGTTGCAGAACAAAATATTTACCTATATTTACTTGCCTTTACCTATATTTGAAATACTGATTATTATATTAAAGATATTTCATGTACTATTATGTCTTAAATTACGTTTATAAACGAAGATTCTAGTAGTTGATAGTTTTATAGAAAAAATAATCAAACATAATTTATAAGAGTTCGGCACAGTCCAATGTCAACAAAATACTATTTGAATTTGAAATTGTATTGTTCTAACATTTTTGTTGTTACAAAATTTTGTTAAACGTAACGCATCGAAAATTACAATGAATGTCACGTATTATAAAAACTGGCTTACAGTTTGTAAGTCAAGATATAGTTTACTGTTTATTATTTACTTTAATTAAATTTTTTTTTTTTAACTGTTATTTAAAGCACCATTTTAAATAAACAAAATATTTTAGACGAAGTTTAAGTGACCTATATAGATATAGTAATATTGACCGAATCGTTGAATGTTTGCAGGATATAAGTGCACAGCCTAAATGAATCCTTCGACGTGTTGGCCTCATGATGAACTTGGATAAGAAAGTCATGTTCAAAGAACATGTTCTCCCTGGCCTATCAGTATCGATGGCGTTACTTCGTTGTCAATGAGTAGTACTGGGCATATTGAAGTGCGAAGACACAACTTGAAAGCGATTGGAGGATTCAGTTAGGCTAGGTAGCTTTACTGACCCCCGAACAGGTTCTCGCTTGACGTAGCGGTGGGCTTGCACCTGCGGCTTGGGCCAGCCGGGGAAGCTAAGGAACCCGGCGCTGAGGTGTAAGGCTGGCTGTGGAGGAGGTTGCTCCAGCGGGCTGAATAAGCCGCTTGGATGCGCCTCAGGAGGGTGTGAGGGACGGGCTGCAGGAGGGGTGTGCCGCCCTTCCTGTCTCCGCAACCGGGAGGAGTCCGGGGAAGAGGATGTCGGCCATGTGCCGCCTCCATCCCTCCGCGACTCGAGGCTCGTACCGCTGATGCGGTGTGAGGGGCCGTGGGAGGAGGGACATTCGGCATGGAGTCGTCGATCTCTCCTCCTTCACGGCCGAATGGAGCCAGCGGCGGAGCTTAACATCCGGGCCGCCGCTGGGGCTGGAGTTTGGTCCTGCTTGTCGGGAACTCCTGCCAGGCCCCTGAGCACGATCGGGGACGTACCTGACCAGGGGCCGAGACGAAGGCGCGCTAGTTCCGACGCGCCCAGAGGGAGGCAGATGGCCGTGATGGCTCGAGATGGGCTGCTTGGCGGCCAGCGCTGGTGGTTGCAGATGAGTATAAACGTTCGTGACCCCACCCTAAAGCGTCAGGAAGGAACAACGTGGTGGTTTTAGTCGGCGAGTCCGACATAACCCGTCTTTGCCTCGCGAGGACGGGTATGCGAGGTATTCACTGAAAAAAAAAAAAAAAAAAGGCAGCTACGAACTGGTTACACGATCTCACGTCGTTGCCAAAACTGCAATGTTTAAAGACGAAAGTTCAATCAATGCGTACTTCCTGTGACAACCAGGAGCGAGACGGGCCTTCGACATAGGACTGACCACAAGTTTGTCAACTTAACGCGCATGCTTCGGAGTTTGTTTGCGGACAAAACTTCTAGAATGTATTAATCCGGCAAAGAACCAAAGTCACTGGACATAGTGCAGGATTAATCGTTAGCATGCCATAGGCGGTCACGTGGATCAGAAACTGATAGTCGATGGGCCAAAAAGGCGTTCGAACATGGAGGTTGGTCGACCGACTGTAGGATGCCGATTCAGTGTAGCTTGGCTCAAATTGGCACTGAGTAGCTAGAGATCGGCCGTCTGGCGATCATTGAGAAAGGTCTATGTCCAGCAGTGGACCTGAGAGAGGCTCTAACGATGAATGATGATGATAAGTTTCTTTTTTTATTACCTTCATCTTTTTTGGCGTCTTTACCATTATTTTATCGCATTTCGCCTAGAACGAAGCCTTTTTTTCTTTTTTTGATAATTACGTTTAGTGATTTTTTGCCCTTAATAATAATTATTTGTTTAAGTTATTATTGGATTGATTTAATGGGCTATTATTATTTTATTATCACATTTTTTTATATCTTTTTCACCTTACTTTTTACCTATATATATATATTCTTCCGTCTCAGAAATAGATTATAAAAATGTAAAAACAACGGGGCTCGAGTGTTTAAGTTAAAATGATAAAGAAATAATAATGTTCTAGAGAGGTTTAGTTATTTTCTACAAAATAGAACGCACATAGTAATATCACAAAATCATCCTTTTGTTGTAGAGGACCAAAGATTAAGTAAGCGGCATATAATTCATTTCATCGAATAGGAAGTTATCATTTCCTAGACTGCGTCATGTATATTTTCTTATTCAAGTTGAGCAAAATAAATTCTAACAATGGTTCTCAGAAATTTTTATAGCATTGATTAGCGATCTCAAGTTTAGGCATGGTATATCTTCTAAGAGTCTATTTGTGAACTTACAATAATGGGGTCGAAAACATCACGCAGTCTATTATCGGAATTTCTTCGTTTTGTTAATCAGAAATAATATTTTGTGTATTCAGTTGTACATTTTATTCCACACTTATTGATCGACGTGAAAAGTATCACGCCTTGATTCTACTTACAAATTATATTGTGAAAAGTATTGTGTGTTCCGGCTCATAATGGCCTTTCAAATAATCCAGGAGGATGAAGAGACACGATATTCAAATTCAATAGTTGTCTTGTGGTTTCTAATTGATTGGAACTATATCTAGGTTCTTATCAAGTAAGATGCGTCCTTTGCAAACCTTAATAAAAATGTCTTGACAATCAATACTATTTTGAATAAAGAATGTTGATAATAAATAATAAAGTTTTAATATAACCGACGTTTCAAACCCTTCCTAGGTCCATCTAAATATTTAGTAAATTAAACGATAATATTCGATAGACTGTTATTTATGAACTATTCACAAATCAGATAATATAGAGATATTTGATTGAAGTTCAATTGTATTAAATGCATGTAACATCATGCGTTTGACTCAACATAATTTTAGATTTAACGTTTTAAGTATATAGATTCGTCTGGAATCAACTCCAAGAAAAAATGTATGTAGATATTTATTTTATTTTAATTTAATTTCAAAAGGAATTGATATGGTAAGTTCTTATTTATTATTTCATAAAATAATTGTGATTGTAAATATAATCAACAAACTGATATAAAGATATGGACAACTTCACTGCAATGAATCAAGTTAAAACTTTTCTTTTCTTTTCGTTAAATAAAACCATAGCTGATTGGGCGAAGACATAAGGAATAACTTTTAGACAATGATGTAATTTAAACCTATTATATACAGTACACATAATAATGTAACGTGTGTCGGTGACTTAAGACATTAAATGCCTACGGTATCTTTAGAAACTTAAAAATGATAGAAGCATCAGCTTTGTGGCAGAAATAAATACTGCGTCGTATTATCCTAGTCGGTACCCTGTAAAAGAACCATGACGTCATCAGGAGAGTAGTTACATGTAACATAAAAAGCATTAGCTTCTGTTTTGACATGTTGAATATAATACACTTTTTGGTGCACTTATTTCAATTTAGATTGGTGATACGTTTTTTATGAAATAGAACCCAGCCGAAGTTGATTTGTCGAAAATTTTATTACATGGCCTTTTTCTAAAATCTATGTTCACGTGAATTTCTTGATGTAGTTTTGTTTATGGTAATTAATTGATAAACACTGATTTGTTTATAATTCAGGTGCAACCTAACAAATCGTCTTTGTCAACTCAAATGTCCTTTTCTTAAATCGAAAAACCTCAAAGACATACTTTGGTTTGAGAAACATATTAAACTTCTAATCTATAATTCCAATTATAGCTAAACGGCTATAGTTACGTAAATCGGTATTAAGCCGACTAGTTGACCATAGAGTAGAAATAAATGCGGACTCTTTAATTTTGGATGTACAAGAAAGCGGAACACACAGCTTTTAAAAGGTGGATTCTCACCACCATCCGTCACACCTGTCTTCTCATACCACGCCTCTCTCAATGAGACTTCGCTTATCCGATTGTCTATTTCTAGATTTGAAATTGACACGCTTACGGCAAAGTGTTAGAGAACAATGGCTGCAGTTCGCGGCAGAAGACCGCATAGCAGACAGTCGAGCAACCAACGTCAGAGTGTGGGGAGAGTCCCGGCATACTTACCATATGCGAGGGTAACGGATAGAATTAGCACTTGTAATCGTTGTAAATATAGCATGAGAATAATTTTCCGACCTGGTAATGAGGTAAGAAACCTGTTACGATCAGCTAGGATCAGGACCTCTCGGCAGCCTCGGAGTTTACAAAATTTATGTCATTGCGGTAAAGCTATGTTTAAGAAACGGACGCAACATAAATACCAGACTCACTGTGTACAAACAAAGAGTACAAAAGTGGACAGCACACGCCTCCGTGATGGCAGAGCACACCTTAACTCAAACACCTACATTACTCGAAGCCATCGAAGGTCACTTCACCGTCAGTAACGTCCTGCTCATACTCAACGCAACTTTATGAATTTATAAAAGTATAAAATAATATCCTACAATAAATCGATAAACGTTTTCTTCAAAGTCACTACATTAAAATAGAAGAATCTTAATTTCTTGTTTGTCCTTTTCTGGGTTAGATCTCAGATAGAAATGTTTGCAAAACTTTTAGATTTCATATTTCTAAAACTTTAAGACGTGGTTACCAAAATGTTGTATTCCTTCAAATTACGTGCTTCCATTACGGCAATCTAGTCGAAATACGTATCTTGTTTTCTTTTAAAACTTGTCGCCACCATGTCATGAGTCGTTTCATCGAATGTATATTTCGGTATACCTACTTTACAGTTTAGGTAGCTTATAAAATTAAAAGAAAACATGCTTGAATCGGGAATAGAAAAAATTTACTTGAAGATTTTCTTAGAATTTAATACCGATTGGTTTGCATTTTTTTTTATATGGCTTACGCAGCATACGAGCAGTCGGCACCTGATGGAAAGTGGTCAACGACACCCATAAACATTAGCAATACCAGTGGTATCGCCAACGCGCTGCTCTACCGTGAGACATAGGTGTTAAGTCTCGTTTACCAGTAAATACATGCTACTGGTGCCTCTTCAAACCGGAACACAGCAGTGTTTTCACACTACTGCTTCACGGCAGAAATAGGCACCGTGGTGGCTACCCACCCAGACGTTCTCCTGTAAACAGGGACCACCCACCGGCATTTAATATTTTTACAAATTACGTTTAACGTAAAACTAGCTACGCCCGCTGATTTTATTCGCAGTGATAATGATTATTACTGTTTTGAAACTTTATATGTAACAAAAATATTGTAGTCAATATAACGATATAATAATGCTAATATAATCAATTTTTTCCTTTTCTATATTACAGTAATATAGGAATGGAATGATAATAACTTTAGAACACATTAATCTTCAAATCTATTGTGTGACATACATTGTGTTAAGCATCTTTTCTAATCTTTGACGTTCTTTACGTGAAAATAAATGCGTTTTGCTTTAGCTTTAAGAAAAACTCTCATAGTTATTTTTGTGAAAGGTTGTATATTACCACTAATACGGAAAAAGATCCAAAGATTTATAGATGGGCCATTTGTTACATAACATCCATCCATCCGAAAAGAGGTTATGTCTTCTTCCTAGTAAGGTATTATATGTCGGATCTTATACAATTATAATGAAATTAAATTATTTTAACATATTCTATTCTAATACCATCTTGCATACAAAGATATTTTGACCGACTTCGCAAAAGAAGGAGGTACTCGATTGAGCATATGTCTTTTTAATATAAATGTAACCTTGTTCTCCCAGCTAATAGAGCTCCAATTTTGTTTACTTATTTTTTAACGATAGATATTAGCTTACCATTAGTCTCAAGTTTTTTCAGTTTAATAGATTTTAGTTTAATAGAAATTTGTCAATTAAAAAAATTTGCACCAAAAACAACCTCAAAGTGCGATTAAATTACAAACTTAGTGTAAAACCGTAATAGACAGACACAAAGATTGTCTACATATTGTCGATCTTGAATTGGTTCTAAATGAAGCTCCTAATAGCAAAATTGTATTAAGAATAACGCACTTGATAAGCATTTTTAATGCAAACATTTTTCAAAACAATTTCAATCAGGCACATTCGTAGCTTATAAGATAATATGAAGTCAGAATAATATTTTTTATGCGGGTACTTAGAGAAAATAGTTATTGATATTGACGTTTTGTCTGTCCGGGGTCGTGTATACAAGTTGAGTCTGAATATAGTGAGGACAGCTTCCTATCTGCTGCCAGAAGGTAGCTCCCTCGCGTGTGATAAGTGTTCTGCCTCTGTGATAGTGTTGCTGTGTTGTGTGGTTTAAGGGTGTTACGTTGGACTCGTCCTGTGCTGTACGTCTGGCGCTGTTGTCGCCACGTGAGCTAATTCAATGTTTTAAGTATAAGAGATGTTTAGTTATTGTCATCATCTTTACATTTTGGAACTCTCTTGAGATTTCTAAAATAGTTTAAGATCACATAAAACCTAATTTACTGGAGAGCACGTTCTGCTTATGTTGCGTATATAAGTTGTAAAAGTGAGTCTTATTTTTGATAAACGTTATTGTTATGGAAAGTATATCGAATTTATTAGATTAAACCGCGATGTACTTTCAATAACGTTTCATTGAATACTTTCTTATACTCAGTCTGTGCACCACGCAACATCTATCTCTTGCGTGGTGCAAGTCAAGCAGTTAGGTAGAAATGCCTGTACGGCATTAAGTCCACCTTTGTACCTTATGTGCATAAATAAATGAACTTTTAAGCAACAACAAATGTTTTGGTGGTTTTCCTATGCTTAGTGAACAACAACAGCCTTAGTAGGGGCAAGACTAATTTAAAATGTGTTAAATAAAAGTGCTATTTCTGCACCAAGTGTAACTTTGTTACTTTTGTATTATTTTGATTTTTAGAGTGTAGTATCACAAAACAGTATTGCAATTAAACTTACAAAATTAGTTTTATTTTACAGTTTTATTGTTATCTTTCATCACGCTACCAATACAAATGTTTGTTATGTAGAAATTATGAGTAATAGTATAAGAGCGAATATATTTCACACCAAAGCAATATCCGAAGTAGAAACTTTAATAAATTATAAGATAATATTCTGAGAATGTTCTCAATATTATCTTCACTTCTAACAATGGCCTAAGATAATCTTAATTATAACTAACTGTTAGTATAGCCTTTATCAGTTGGTCTTCTTTAATTCTAAGCCTCGTAAGGAATAATTGTATATAACTAATCAAACCTATTTTGTCTATTTGCTGAAAATTGCTGAGTCAAACCGTATTAAATAAAATAAAAGATATCCTATTTTATCTTGTTTATATAGGTTGTAGTTTTAAATTTTATATGATTATTTCATTATTTTAGAGCAAAAGTGTAAAGATTTTCATGTATTATTTGTTCATGTTTTTTATCCAAGAAACCATCTTGGGAAGTACTGACCAGGTGATTTTGCGGAAAGAAGTAGTTTACAAACACTGCAGTCTTTTAGTTTCAAGGACACATAACATCTCATTTTTAGAGTGTTTAATAATATAAGGAATTGCTTAAACTTGGGGCGTGAAGAGGAAATACTTTTGCAGTTCTTTATTTTACATATGAAATTGACAGCGCATAAATGTGGGTATAAACAGATTATATTGCACTAAGAAGCTAAAACCTCTACGCTGTAGCTTTTGATACCTCTAGGAACCAGCGCCCTTCCTGTCTACAGACTCCTCTGAATCTATATTCTAGAAGCCTTTCATAGCCTATTTAACATTCAATATTTTCAAAACTTACTTTGTGCAAAAGAAAGTTGTTTGGTTCGACGACCTACCTGAAATTTCTAAAAAATTGTTATCCCTTAGTATTATATGTCCTTTTATATTATAAAGCGTTACTGATTTATTTACATTTAAAATGAAAGTAAAGTGTTAAATTTTAGAACCAGCTTCGTATACATTTTTTTATTTTAAACCTGTACTAATAATATTTAAATTATAATGTTATTTTAAAGTCTAATTATTAGTCTCAAATAACAGCCCTTGACAAATATGAAATATTAACAACTATAACTTATAGAATACATAGATATGTAGACCAAAAATATTTAGCTAAAGTTAAGCCAAATAAGGCCACAAGACACCCTGACAAGATATTTATATCAACTATTCTAGGTGACCTGATTAAAGCCTTGTGCAGTTTGGCTTCGAATGGGAAAGGAAATTGAATTGCGCGAATATTCAATACCCAAAATTTTGAACATCTCCGACAACAAAATATTTCTCGAGTATACACATAAATTAAAAAAAGAATAACGAAATGATCTTTACTTAAATAAAAATCTACATCAGTTTTAATTTTTCAATTTCAAATATTTAGATTATTAAATAAATAAACAATTATAATTTATTAATTAACTACACATGTTTTATGATAGTGTATTACAATGCAATTTTTGTAAAAATAAAATGTTCAAAGTGTATAGAGCCTCTGTTAGGCTTCTTAATGGTAATTACATTTATTTTGTGTTATTGTGTCTGCAAGTATAGAAAATTTTTAATTTAAATAGAAAAAGTACATTCTTATAAAGGTCACGAGGGGTCATGTTTCTATCAAGATGTAGATCCAAACTAGTGCCGTGACAGAGTTATCTTAATTAAGGCTGTTCTAAATTGGAAGCTGAGAGGGGTTGTCAGAACTTAAAATAAGCTTGATTAAAAGAAGTTTTTTTTTTCTTTAGGGTAACCTGTGGGCATGTTAGTATGTAAATAGTGTGTTTTTAAAAATTAAAACACTATTTATAAAGACTATGTTAAATCAAATTTTATTCTGTCTTTTAAATTATAAAATGTTAAAATATAACATGATAATGTTATTTGTTTGGATACGGTCCAAGATCTCCTAATAGATAGGGGAGGCCTATGTCCAGCAGTGGACTATTATAGGGTGATGATGATGATAAGAATGAATGTTATATTTAAATTAATTGAGATTGGGTAAATTATGTAAGTATTATCAAAAAAAATAATCTTAAGATATAATACAGTCAGAATACTATTTATCTTGAGGGTAATTAGAGAAAAGTAGTCTCGATATTGACGTTTTGTTTCTGTGCGATTGTGTACAATAGTCGGTTCTGAATTATAGCGGGCCAGTTTCGTTTAAGCCGCTGCACACCAAACTTTTCTCGTGTGTGATAAGTGATGTGCGTCTTTGATAGTGTTATTGTGTCGAGTGGTTTAAGGCGGTGTTACGCATCGAATCGTCCATACGAGACATTTTGAGGCTGTTGTCGGGGTCAGGTAAGTCATTTCAATGTTTTGGAGTAAAAGAGATGTTCAGTTGTTGCCATCGTTTTAACCTTTTGTAATACTCTGTAAGATTTCAAACAATATTTTTTTGGATTCTTGCGAATAAATATTACTACATATTATTTGATACTTAATGGGCTTTTAACCTTAAAATTAGCGCATTAAATGTAGTCGGAAATCTTGGGATTTATACGTTTTACACCTTTATCAATGAATTTGCCTTTATATGACATCGTGTTATATTTTATTTTGTTTAAGTTGGCCTCGATTCACAATTACCAGAACTGATAAACTATGAGCAGATTGGCAAATGTGCTTTTAATTAATTTTTCACATTTACGTTTCCTTCTTTAGACAGGCTAAGGAAGGAAACGTAATTGAGCCTTTTTTTTAAACAAGGTGAACATACTATCTTAGTACGAATCACTTTATAAGTACAAATTATTAGTGTATTCTACAAGATAGTTTTAATATTGCCATTTTAATTCAATTAATTAAATGTTCTGGGTTCAGTTATAAAAATTAAGGGTCTTAAGGACCCCGAAAGTTTACTACCATAAAGGAAAAAAGTTTTAGGTTTTTGGCATTAGAGGTGGCAGTTTAAATGCATTCTCTTCTATAATACAAAGATATTAGTTATTGCATACTAACACATAATCTTAATATGTTATATCTTACTCTATAACGTAAGTCTAAGGCAAAGCAGTCAGAATCGATTTAAACCTTACACTCTTACCTGTTCTCCGGAAGTGGCCTGTGGCCTTATTTCCGGCGTGTCGTAAAGAGGCAAGCGGAAGTATACGAATGTTGGATGGGTTAAAGCCTTTTTGCCTTAACCCTTTAAAGGGGGTTTAATGCACAATATTTATTTATAACTTTATTGTAGAATATCCAAACTACGCTAAAAACTCTTAGATACTTTTAGTTTAAAAATGACATTATCACATTAGTCGGTGTAGAATTTTCTTTTGGCTACGAATTTTCTAATGAAAAGAATTATACGTCATAAAAATATCTTTAATGTATGACAACAAAACAGAATGAGTAAAGATAAATGTAATAATTTACATATTTTCACTTGTTTTGTGACTTTAATTGAGTTCTGATGCGCTGTTTTATCAGAACTTCTTAAACTTTTAAGACTAATTTATTTAGCTTACAAAACTATAAAATAGCTTAATTTATAAGGAGTTGCTCCAAATTTGTGAACCAGAAAACGACAATGATTTATATTTGAATTCTTGCTGGATTCAAACTTAAGTGGCCCCGCTTTAAGCCCTCTATCTATCAATTTATCAATTTATTCTTTCCAATTAGACATGAATATTATACACATAAAATTACATTATCACGAACCTTTTGTATTAATAAGAAAAAGAAATGAATGCAGACAACAATACTGTTACACCTAAAAAGCAACATAGAACTGGTTCTGCCAAAATAATAAAGTGAACAGACTTTGCGAGACTTGCAGAGATTTTTTTTATTTGTATCAAAAGTCTGGACTGAGTCGATGGAGACACGTCATCTAATTTTATAAATATTTTTTAATTATTGAAAGAGCAAGTGGTGTAGTATTTATGTCAAGGCTAGGTAACTCTTAAATTTGATGTGATGAAAAGAGATTTATTTTGCTTTTACCATTCTTCTCGCTAGATTGAATCTTCTAATTACATTAGATTCAAAGTGATTTCATAATCAAAGGCTCAGTGAAACACTCTACTTCAGTGATATAATCGTGATTTTCAATAATATCTGTAACATCTTATGATGTAAGTGTTTTTCTGAATTACATCGGAATCATTTAGTACAATAGGATTACATTGAAATTAAACGTATGTAATATTGTATTAGCTGAAACTTTAGTAGTTACAGTTTGACGACCCGCTTGGCACTGTGGTTAGTACACTGACTATTGCGCCAGAGGGTGATCGATACCGACCACGGGAAAAATATTGCTTGTTGTACATAGTGTTTTTCTCGTGTCTGGGTGTCGGTATCTATATTACATGTGTTTATTTACAAAAGAAAAGTAAGTTTATGTATTTATAAGTCATCTGGTTATAGTACAAGCTTTGCTTAGTTTGGGACTAGAATGTGTATATTGCTGTAAAATATTAAAAAAGTAAAAACGTTAGAATCACGCAGTATTCAAATAGTTTCGTTTTAGTTTGTTATATATTGACCGTATTTAACTTTCTGAAGGATTTCAAACAGATATGCTTCATCATTAATACTTATATAAGCCCCAAAACAAAACAAAACACAAAGTAAAAAATTACAACTACATTACGCAAACAAATTTAGTGAGAGCTGCATTTATAAATATGCATATATAACAATGAGTGATAATATCTCTTAAAAGTAATAAACATCATTATGGCGACACAATGACTACAACTTAATACTTTATTTGAATTACTGTTAAACACATTTTTTTGTACTCTAAAACAACAATAAATCTTTGCCATACTGCAAGATTAGGCAGCTAACTGATCGAGGCAACTGTAAAACTAGTTTATTACGCGTCTTTCACAACCTTATGTCCTATGGATTATTATTATGGGATCTGCGCCGGTTTAAAACACAATATTTATACTACCAAAACAGGCTGTTAGGGCACCACAATCTGGGTTCACGGAATCTTTACGTAATGTTTTTAATAAAACTGAAATTTTAACTTTACCTAGCTATACTTGAAAATATTATGTACGCGTCAAAAAATTCATATGTTTGTAAAAAGATATTAGGTCATGCAGGTCATGAAAAATCTTCATGTATATAGTATAAGAATGTATAATAAATTAAATGCCTGCCAAATTCAACTGAATGATTCGAGCTGTCAAAGTTGTCAAAACAGCGCTTATAGAAAAGCCTACTATTCTGTTTGAGGACCAAGATGTGTGTGAAATAGTTTGATTTCTGCGCTTCAAACTCCCTGGTAACTTAAAAAAATGTATTGGTAAAATTTTGTAAATACTAATATTTAAAAAAAGGCCGCAGAGTTTCTTGCCGGTTCTTCTCTGACGGGTCTGAATTTGGAACCGATGGTAAATGGATAATTTTGACGTTCATAAGTGCTCAGTAGAGCCTAAATTGAATAAATGATTTTGACTTTGAATAGAAACGGTGTTATAATAGTAAGGCAGCGTTGGTAGCATTCATATAGTACCTAAAACTTTCTGCTTAAACCAATCATTGCTCAGTTTAATCAAACATACAGATAAAAACGTGCGTATTTACAGCAAAAACATTATAAGAAGTTGGTTGAATAACGGTCATTGATACACAATGTTATCGGACCTTTTGTAAAGCTTTTAAGCCTCGAAATATTTCATGATCGAAAAAGAACAGTGATTTTCGGCTATGAATAAATCATAAGATATAAAGAGGGATACTCTTTATATCCATTGAAAAATTATGAAACACTTTTCACGTAATCTGAAATTTAGTTTACTTTTATCAAGAAACCATATTTTTCAATTGATGGATATTGCTGAAGTCTAACAGGAATAAGGACTACAGGCTTTACACGGATAAATATTATATCACTGATAACGTTATTGAAGTCGACTTATTGTATGCCTGTTGGAAGATTTTATTTCATTACCCTCATTCAAATATTTAAAAAAAATATACGTCTGCTGATTACCTTCTTAAATATAATATTGATCATATGTTGCATGTTATGTTTGCCCAAATTATCACAACTCTATATTTAAGCGCTGTCGGCCATCCGAGTCAGGTTGTTTGGGTCAATCATGTTTACTATTTTCTGGTGACTCATTTATAGGCTCTCAAATTTTTCAAATATCTTTATTCAATATTGAAGTGTATCACGCTTCTATATTGTAACCATCGTCACCATCACATCACCATCAGCCTATGTCAGTCCACTGCTGGACATGCACGCCACCGCTTCTGATCTTCGGCTATTCTCATCCAGCCTACGCCGGCCACTTTGCGAATATCGTCATTCTATATTGCATTACATCAAAACTTTGGAGCCTTTAAAATCTCAATAATTTTTAGCCATCCTGATTTACCAGGGTAGCCCATTCTAAACAAGATTATTATATACAGATTGGATAAAAATAATTTGTTCATAAATCGGTACGATTTCAACACGTTTCCTTTAATCTTAAAAATATAACAGCATATTTAAATAAAAGCACCAAACTAAAGAATATATGAAGATAATAAAGCGTAGCATACTTCTCGAGATAAGGATGGTAAAACATAGTTCTACGACAAACAACTTTAGGGTCGGGTCGGATTCGATAAAAACGCGACTACAACGCAACATTCAACTCCGTATCGTGACAAGGGTATACCCGAAAGAATTTGACTGAAAATACTATTGACGATTTACTTGCGTTATTTCGATATTTAGTATCTAACGAAATAGATAGACGATTCAAATTTTTACTTCGTTCCATTTTCCAATTTCCATCAAAACATGTACAATCTATATATATAAAAGAAAGTCGTGTTAGTTACACCATTTATAACTAAAGAACTCGCTGAACAAATTTGGTCTGAAATTGCGTGAGCTTAGAACCAGGAATAGTACATAGGATACTTTTTCCTGGTTTTTGAAAAATTTAAGAATTCGTTTTCTATTCTAACCTTACCGCTTTGGGCAATTTAAACTTTTAATGTAACATTATGACATTTGACGTTTAAAACAAATGCTTTGAAGGAAATAATTTTATTGGTAGAAATATATGTAAAATAATTAATTTATTATTTCTCAAAACTATGATAGATATTGAATTTCTTTGTTTTCATCACGGATATTTCGGAGCAACATATCTAACTTTGAAAGTTCAATTTAATACGGAGTTTTGAGCAAGTTTGCATGGAGTAATATAAATGTTACTAACATATCAAATGGTTTACTTGGTTATCGGTACCATACGTATGTTTATTTGATTAACAGTTGAATTTGCGTTTTGAAAATGCCATTAGACATCGTAACATAAGTCGTAGAACTCACAATGCTCGAGTATAGATATACAAGAGCATGTCAAAGTGATGAGCAACGTCGAAGCGTGGATGGAAGTTGAATGGAATCGATAAAATCAAATCAATAACATATAAATGTTGCGTTTAACCCGTATCAAGATGCATAGAAATCGAGTACAAATCAAAATAAATTGTTGCTATTGGACCAATGAACGTTGTATGCCCATATTGAAAGGCATTTTAGTTTAAAAGTGAAACTCCTGGAATGTGTTGTGAGGGTTAAGACAAATTGATGCTTCATTGGTACCGTCACCAGAACCATTACCTCATTGTTTTTTTTGCAAATGGGCCAGGTTCTAAACATTTTTGACATATAAATACAATAATTGTTTTAAAATAACGTCATTTGGTACAACAAAAGTTATTTAAGAAAAATTTAGCCAACATTCAAGATTCAGGGTCTATATATATTATTTAACAGTTACTTTTTGCCTACGCCGAATAGTGACTACAAATTCTTACAACTTTTATTTTATAGGCGATTTAGCGAGAAAAGTCTATCAGTGTTTTGCAGCATAATATTTCGGTAAAAAACCAATTGTGGAAAACTCCAAACGTTCTTTCTCTCCAAACGAAATTGGTTGCATTATTTACGACCGCTTTGCGGTCTGATAATCAAATAATTGTTATCAAAGCTGATACGACGCCTACAGTACAACACTTGACTTGTACAACAATTGACGAAGTCGCTAGTTGTAAATTTTAAAAAATTTAGAAAACCAAGATATTGTTTTACATCGGCGTAGCAATAACAGCGCGTTTTCGCAACTAATCGATTATATGGATTGGCTACTAGTAATATCCCATATTATTCCGGCAAGGTGAAGATAGATATAATTTTTCAGTTAGGATGATAAATCCAGATATGGTTCCAGTAACCAAAAATGTAGTTTAAAGAATCTTTAAACTAACTTTTTACCGCTAGACCACGGAGGCGTTATACAAACCGATTTTGGTTCGGGACTGGTTCGGGAAAATGATGATAATCATATCTTAAAATGGCGGCATCTCTTCCACAATATACCGTGGATATCTACATGAAAGTTGAAACTGAGCGATCGACATTAATCAGGTTGGACCAAGCAAAACTGCGTTCTGAAGAGTATATTCATAGGGATGCAACCTATAATGATGTAAATGCACAGAATGCAAGTAGAACAGCTATTCTACCAGCAACATACGTCGAAAGTCCGCGACATATGCATGAATACTGCTAAAGATGCTAAGTCGTATGTACGTCATTATGGCACATCAGATTTGTTTATAACATTCACATGCAACTTCACAGTGGGCAGAAATTGACAAGAATTATTTCTTGGCCAATCACCTATTGATCGCCACAACATTACCACAATGGAAAGTTAAAATCGCTCACGGACTTTATTGTTAAGCATCGCGTATTCGGGGACAGGCGCGGATTACATGCACATATCCTCATTTGGTTGGTAGAGAGGATACAACCGTATGAAATTGGGAATGTAATTTCTGGTAATTCCCGATGGTGATAAAATCCATTGTCACATGAAATCATTACAAAAATATGATTTAAGGTCCCTGTGGAATATTAAATCTAAATTTTCTGTGTATGCTTGATGGAAAGTGTTCAAAACTACGTGGGTCGCTATGTTAGTAGCAACGAAGAGATGTAGGTTTTTCTCATTTCAATACATGAAAAATCATCCCATTATAGTTTACTTGGCTGTACATCTGGAATATGGTCAAAGGTGTACTTTACAATGAAAACGTATTACAACGAGTTAGAAGCCACCTTCCAAGTAAAACCAGTTCCAGGTTACCCTCAAGTATTTTTCACCGATTTTTTTCTTAGACGTTTGGAAAACGTTTGTAATATTATTGAATGTGGCAACGTGGTGGATTTGATCGCAAAATTATCGATATCGGTAATAGCAAAATACCTGATGACTCATCATTTGGATACACTCATATTTCCTAACAATTTTGTCACTTTCCTCAAAGCTAAACCTGAACCCATCGAGAAGGTTTTTCAACCATTTCCCAAAATCTCAAAGATCAAGTATGGTTCAGCGAAAAGTTAGCTGCAAAAATCGTTGATGTCAATGAAATGAGTTTTCAAAACAAGGCGAATTAATGACAAACGAATCGTCAACTATCCAAGTGACTTTTAAATTCGCTATACTAATAAAAATCGGATCAGTAGTCATTATTGTCGAATCATAAACCAGCCACGTCTTTGTATTGGCACCTGATTTGCCGTGAAAAATTAATGAACAACGCCATCAAAGCCACAATTTTCAAAGGAATATGTTTTGATCCCATCGATTTTCATGATTCCGAATGACATGCCATTTGACTTTGAAGGGTCATAATTTCAGTTAGGCTAGCATTCGAAATTTCAATGTATAAATCTCAGTCGTTGTGCTGTCGCTGTTTGTGGCATCAATCTTAAAAATCCACGCTTTTCACATGGCCAGTTATATGTCACCTGTTTCCGTCTCGAAACGCCAATAAAACTATTTATAGCAGGAAAGAAAAACTAAAAATATTGTGTATAATAAAGCATTAAAATAATAAACACACTTTGTTTTTATTAATTACACCTATTCGAAGTATCCATCGTTAAGACAGGACAACGTCTGTCGGGTCAGCTAGTTTTAGATAAAACCCGATTCAAGCTCATGTTTATTATATTGTATTATCACAATATAATAAATTGTTTTTTTTTAATTTTATAACGATTATTTATAGCGTTCAATTACTTAACAAGTATTACTAAATCTTTACTCGGCCTACAGCCAGGGTCCACTAGATAAATACGCTTGGCCCATTTCTATGGTTATAGACAAAGTCAATAAATTTAATATTAATATTATTATTATAAATTGGGTAACAAAATTATATAATCATGTCTTTTTTAACTTGCCGAAAGAAAAGGGTCTAATTCAGATGGTTTTTTTTTTGACATCGTTTCGCCCTTTTTCGATTGTTATTTTATTTTTTTTGATGACGGTAAAATTATGTAAAGATTTTATAAACATAAAAAAATAAAGAAAAAATTAAAATAAAAAATCAACCACGTGCAATTAAAATTCATCGTAAAACCTAAAAGATAGATAAATTAATTTTCATTTGAAAACGTTGTTCTTAAAATAGTTTTGGATCCATGTTTTGGTTTGAAATATATTCTAAAACCAAAAAAAATAATAATAAAAAACGTAATAAAAGTTCATTTTATAACAATTCCCTTGGCCTGATATTAATAAAAAGAATATTGAAAATTTTGATCTTTGCTCTAAAAATATAATATTAATTTTCCTGACCTGTTATTTGCGGGTCCAAAGGAATCACTGGCCAAACAAAATATTTATGGAAATTTCGACAATATTCACGGAATTAAATTCAAAATATTTCTTGACAAGGGGGGTTAAACAGCTTTAAAATCATTTCGTACATCTTTGCAATCCTACAAATGTTTTTTGGTTTAAAATTCCCCGATTATTAATAAAATATTTTACGGATTTCCTTTGTAAAAATTCCCCGATTTCGAACATTTTCTACTTATTGTATTGGCGAAAAAAATAATTATTTCCTATGTTAACGCTTTGGGTTTCCAATGGTCACGGACGAAATAAATTTGTGATTCAGTCCCATATTATTAGAATAAAATTAAAAGCGATAAAATAAGGAACTAAATAAAATACTTTTCTAATCATAATCCAAAGTTTAAGATGTGTGTGACTTTAAAAGATTATCTTTTAGGTTAAATTTCATTCTTTACGTTTTTTAAAAACCGCCGACTTATTTTAAATTATTATTTCTTCCAAAGCAGTATTCCCCTTTTAATTTTCCCGGGTTAATGGGGCACTTTTACTGGGTCGGACATATTTTCTTCAGTGGGCGGTGTTGGATTCTTTGGTTCAGATGGGTATGCCACCTCAGATGGCCCGACTGGTCTGCCTTTTATATGGATTAAAGAAGTTCTTTGAATTTTTAAGATATTAAATTTTTAAAATATTTAATGAAATATACCTCAGCCTATTGACACATGTTCTTCTTTTTCGTATTTAGCATCAATCTGTGGGTTTTTTTCACTTTGGTTATTTTTTTTAATTTCTTACTTTTTTTCTCTTCTATTTCACATTATTATCAAAAAAAAACCTTGGTTTTTCTTCAAAAATTTTCCTTGACTTGGCCCGGAAAAAAATTTTACTTTAATTTTACAATTGCCGTTGGCTGCAGTTTAATGAAACTTTTAATTCAACCTCTAACTTTGTTGAATTGTTTTTTTTGAGATTTACTTTAAATTTTGGAAAAGTTTGGAAACTCGAATATAGTTTATTTAAAAAAATGAACTTTTTAAATTAATTTATATGTTTCTAAGGATTAAAATTTACCTTGGAACTAAAATTTTAAACATTTTATCTGAGTTTTAATACAAATTTTACTTTATTGAGCTAGATTCCTGTTTTTCGGGATTCACTTGTATGCCGGAGATTTTATAGTTTTATTTAAATTTCCTTTCCTCGGGATAAAGATCTCTATTCTATTTCTTCTTGTGCTGGGCGCCCGGTGCTTGGATTGGGTGCCGAAACCGAATGTCTGCGCGCTTCCTCGACGTCGGCTCTTTTGATTCCTTTTTCAACTTGGGTGGATCTTAAAAACGTAGGTATTAAAAATTACTTTCCAGACAAAGGTCAAAAGAAAGTCGTCCGAGTTGCGACGTTAATCAGATGCCCAAATTTTTTTTTGAACCGTTTCCCAGGGTTGCGTTCGATAAAATTTAGACTGGCTCCATTTAGATAATCGGTATTCGGTGTTGGGGGTTTAACCTTGCATTCGGCCATGAAAATGTTTTCAGTGTTGGCCCGTCGCAGTGGGCTTTAGAATTTTTGCGGGCACAGCACTAGGAGTAGAGTGCGGGTTGAAGTATGACTTTCAAGTCATGTCGGATGGAAATGCCAGTCAAACGATGCACAGCATCGTCATCTGAGCCTTGCTAACGCGGCAGAACTATAACACGGGACTGACTTAACATTTATTGAACGAAATAAGCACGGGGCTTAGATAGCTTCTGCATTGAAGTGCAGAGACGTCCGCAAACTAACGCGGCTGGCGAGCGAATGATCACCAGCCTGTGTTGGTCACCCTATTTCTTTCCATTTTGGAGGTTTGGACCGTTTTCCACCACGCTGGTCCAATGCGGGTTGGTGGGAGGACCGACTTTTGCATTTCTCTTGTTTCTATTAATAAACATTTTAAAGAAATACAATCTAATATATTTATTGAATTATAAAAACTTTGTTGTTTCCTAACAATTTGTTTTATTGTCTTACTTTATCTTTCTTACAATAACTGATGTGTTCTACAAAAGTATTAGTTTGATGTATATTTTTTCTTCATCGTATATCTTTTCTTTATCTATCTGTATCTTTTAATTAATAAAAATGTTCTATCAGCTGCTTTTTGTAGAATAATTTGCAAACAGACTATCTAGAACCATTATTTTCGTTTATATATTATTGTTCTGCTATCGTTTTTTTTTCATCGCGGAAGATTTTATTTTAACTATTTTCTAAAATATATTTCTAATCATTGAATACGTTTTATTCGAATTGAAAACAATTATATGCAGATTACTATACAAATTATTTTGAGAATTTCACCTAAGCTACTCTTAATACATGCAACCAACACAATAAATCTACAAAACCAGATTTATCCTTTAACTATCCAATAGATTGACCATTTTGAGTACCATCCACGGCTTTGTCTTTGCTATTTCTAGATTTTTGTAGGGTAAAGTAGCCTCATGACGCATGATAATATAGCATACTAGTTTCGAGCCTATTCAAAACAGAATAAACAATAACTCTTTCTTCTTCATAATATTTGTATAAATAACTTACTAGAGATTTTAAAATGTATCTAATATACTTTGTAAGCAGTATAAGACGAATGTTCGATCAAGGAGCTCACTTGCAGAGCCGATTTCAATTACGATAGCGCTCTTTACTTGTACACTATGAAAAGAAATCGATGCCTCTCTTGACATTGCAAAAAATAGCAAACATTTGTATTACTATATATTGCAGTATCGTCGTAAATCGTCAAGTTTTCTAATTCGAAGTAATAATATTAAACAAGTAAGTTATTAACAATAAATCTAAGAGATTTTAAACCATACAGTAAACGTAAAAAATACTAAAATCTTATATTCTTGTTTAAATTGAAACTTTGTTATTAAGGAGCAAATACAAGAGAGAATAATGTCAATGATATTTTTGGTCTTTCCTTCAAAGAAAAGACTGACTTCAGAATCTGTATTGCCTCATGCCATTTTATTTCTTTCTGATTAACAATAGCCTATGAGCCATTTTAACAAGTTCATCCTGAGTCTCATAATATTTTACTGTAGATACGTTATAATATGTGTTTTATATATGTGGACAAATTGACTATCTGATATCGGTTGTAATATAGGCAATCTAACTAACTGAAAGTCATTCCATATTGACTATCCAACATGGTTTCTGGTCATTGACTATATGGTAAATCTGGGAAGTTCAAAATTTCACCTATCACCTGGAGTTGCTAAATACCATCGTATTACTTTTTCAGTAATTAGAATTATATGTATATTCATGTATATGAAGTACAACAAGAAATAGTATTAAGTTAGCAATACGTGCCTATGTGTATATGTCTTAGTTATTTCCACTAGAGATACGGTCCAAAATCCCTAATGGATAAGGCAATGCATTAGGAGGCCTATGTCCAGCAGTGGACTAACACAGGCTGATGATGATGAGACAATTACGTTGAAAAAACATGTGTTAGCTCAAAATAATAATAAAATAATCATATTTCTTCCATACAAATTGTAAAACAGAGGTAAATTGGTAAAAAAGTACACCCTAATTACGAGCTTGGAGCGGCCACACTCCTTAGACCCACGAGGATTTTTAAGCTTTCTCGGTGCTAGGCTGGACCACAGCGACTAAAGCTTATCAATATGACAAAGTAAGAAACTTTTTTGATAGTGTCTAGCTCTGCAAAGCAACTATGCTAGCTGTCTGTGCCAGAATTTATAAAAAAAAATCAATTAAAATTTGCATTATTTAGTTACTCATGTAATCACAGCAAAAATAATCAATGGTCTTTGGCAATTGATAAAGACCTACGAGAAAATGAATTTGGCTTAACATACATTTTATGAGATAAAAAGAACCAAAAATAATCCTTACATATTTTTTGCTACTTTGTCTCGGAGACGCATTACGGAAATGTTTTAAAAAGTTTGGAAAGTCTGCTTGTGTCGCAAACTGTTATACTAGGTAATTTTTAATAGTCAATTGTAATAACAAGACGAAACATTCGATACCATGTCTTGTTTATTCTGTTATTACATGGGCTACAGTGCCCTTAAAATGTTGGGATAATAAACACCACAATTTTTTGCAGGCGGTCCACTGTATTAAAGTGAAAGTAGCAAAAATAAGCAGAACTTACAATAAAATGTATTTGTTCATGTATTTTAGAACAATCTCAAATTTTAACAAAGAAAAGCAGTAAATGCTGCTAATCTAATAACACAACTGAGTTTTGTTTTTTAGACTTTATAGCAGATTCTCTAATGACATTAATTTCCTTAGCATAACTAAATGATGTTACGCATATCCTAATATTTAATATACGTGAACCATTTTCCTTGTCATTAATGTGATGTAACCTGCTCCATTTTTTATCTAAATAGCACGTTGTGTCGCTTATTCAAAGCCGTTGAGAGCTGCTCTTTGAGACAATTTGTATCGTTAGGAAGCCGTTTTCGACAAAGTGTTTTGGTTTTATTTTATTAAATATTATAATATATATAATAAATAAGCTACAACAGTTGAAATGCTACTATTATAATATGTTTAACTTTTTTAACTTTCACATCACAATGCTGCTTTGCATTAAGCACTTCATTTACATAAACCACAGTAAGCATTTATGTAAACATTTTTAAAAATTGCAATGAGGCCCATTCGAAGCTTATTTAACATATTACAGTTTGAGTTCACATAAAACACATTGCATTAAAAGAATTGTTCGTTCTATGTACATAAAACGTGTCATGGACGACATTTTGATGAAATGAATACCGTAAAGTTATTGGAGATTTGAAATTGGTGGCAGTGCAGTGAGCAATTTCGAACCGAGGGCACGTTGATGCTTATATTGCGTAAAATATGGTGTTAGAAGTCGGTCAATTTTTTGTAAAATTTTCTTTACTAAAACTAATAGCGATAAGGAGCCGAGCTCTAAAGTTAGTCAGACTAAAAGTAATATAAGTTTTCGTTTAAATTCCGTACCTTATGCACTATTATTTTAAATATAAATACTAATCACGAAATTTTTAATATACCTGTCAATAACACAAATCTTTGATCTAAAAAGGATCGCCTCCAGAGTCTTGAAATAAAATAAAATTATCAAATAGGTTAAAGCTTTTTACTATATTTAAAATAATTTTAAATAATACATAAAATAATAAAAGAAACGTTATGTATTTACGTAACAAAGTGCTCCTGTTAATATGTTCAAATATGATAATATAATAAAATAGCGCGTGAGAAGTTATACTTTGGCATCATTAAAAATTAATATATTTATATAATAATATATTTATTTATATATATATCATGTAAAAAGTTCAATCATATTTCCTTTTAATACAAAATTTGAGTTATTTTTTCTCCGCTTAAATACAAATTTTGTAGGCCCTAACATAAAATTTAAATAATGTACTTTTGGGATCCAATATCAAAAATGCAGATGTGTTTACTCATCCGC